>JAEVFL010000034.1:0-66268 GCA_021018615.1 Phlebopus sp. FC_14 | reverse complement strand
AGATCCGTAACCTCTGTAGTAACGTGTCCCCTGTGTCCTTAATTAGCTCAATGGAGTGTGTATGTACATTTCCAGCTGAGTTCTTTGATCCATTGACGTTAAATACAGAAATGGAATTGCATAAAAAAGTGAGCAGTAGCTTTTGACTTGTAGCCCACTTCTTGTCAATGAAAATAACATTAGTGCTGCAATCAAGTAGTGCATCAGCGGCGACGTAAGCCTTCTTGTCATGGAAGGATACAACTTTGACCTTCATTAAGATCTCCTTCTCCATGTTGAGCATTCTCAAGAAAAATTCATCTGGGATTTCATTGTCTGACATATTTTTTTTTGTTTTTGTGTGAAACTGAATTAAGTACCGGTTTGAAGCCCCAGCCAAGCCCCTTCACAGAAGAGGACAGTTTGACATTGAGAGAATGAAATAACATCCAACTCATCTGTGCTTTTCCTAGGCTCAAGAACGGAGAAGCGGTTGGATAAATATTCATCAAATGTGACCGCATGAACACCCAGTTCATTCATGCAACATGGCTTTTTCCCTTATCGTGGACATCTTTCATGACCCAAAAATATGCCCTTATTTTATCATAGGACATGTTGCATATTACTGCAAAAGGATCGTTGCCATGTGAGGCTTCTCTTTTGAGCTCTTCCCTTATTGGTTTGACAACTCACACTTGGCAGCCACCGCGGTATTCCTTTTTGTGCTTACTCCCTAGCCATTTGCAAGGCATTGCACTCTTGGTTTGGGGCAGTTCTTTACCCCATGTACTCTATCATAGTTGTAGCAGGAAAGTTTTGATGACGACCCTCGTTGGACGACATCAATCTGCATGGTGTTAGGGTCACCACGTGCCTGAGACGTTCTTCGGATTGTGGCACCCATTATGAAATCAAGGGACTCTTGAATGGTCCCGACGTGCCTAATTTCAGCAATATATTTGGCTACCTTCGCCTTTCTCTTGCCTTCTTTGAATATTTGGGTGATTGTCATGGGGTATAATTTCCTTTATTTTTCTCTATTTTTCTCTATTTTTCTCTTCTTTTTGTGGTCACATGACTTATATCACGTGCTTATTTAATCATGTGACTGTGCTTATATGCGATGAGGACTTATATTTGTTATCATGTGACTAGGCCTAGACCTGCCTAGAACATTCTATATCTATACCTACCTAGACCGGTCTAGACCATGACATCATCACGATGTCATATAGAATGTTGCAGAACATTCTGATGATATCATTTGTTTACTTTGTACAAACATTGCACCTGTATATATATTCGAATACAATCCCCCAGAGACCCTAGCTTGGTTCTTTTGGGACTAACCATCTACGAGCAATTCCTAAGTCTCTTCCCCTCTACTCACCTTTAGTCGACAAGCCTAAGTTGATGCTATCATCTTTATCAATCCATGTCTTCAGGTCAGACGTAAACTGATCTGTTTTCTCTGCTTCAGTTTTAGTGTTCAACATTGCGAGAGGCATCAGTCCATTGCTCATCTCATTAGAACCAAGCTACCCACTCTCCCAACATCGGGCACTATTCGTATCGTTAGCCATCTTATTACATTATTACTCTTCTTTGCGCATTACCGTGCCTTTTCGTTTTCATTAGTTCCTGACCATTGAGGTTCAGGAAGGATGTTGTAATATCTAGGCCCCAGTCATTGGATTCTCTCACGCAAGAACTAGGGTTACTTCCCTAGAGGTTAAATCCTCCAACAAAACCCCTTCTTCTTTGTTTGGACATCGTCCCGTGTCCCCATGAGACACATTGGTTTTAGTTAGTTGAATAGCAACCCTCCCAGTATGCAAGAGCAGTCTTGTGCTCGTACTGCCTTAGGAGAGGTTTAAATTTAGTTTTACCATACGTAGCATTTCGGAGCTGTGCCAGATCAGTCGTTGACTGAACAGCGAAAGGACAAAAGGAAGTAAAAGCCTCTGATGAAGAAATTTTTCAATGTGGCTCATACTACTCGCCAGTGTATTCTCGACACTCGGGCTCAAGCAGCCGCCCTATAATTTCACTATCTCAACCATGTTTCTACACCTCCTCCTCAGATCAAATTTGAAAATCTCGAACCCATCCCTGAGTGGCTCATTCTCAAACAAGAGCCCTTAGATTTCCTACACTGTATTAAGAAAGAAGAAGAGATTGAGGCAGATCTCGAACAACAAATTTTTCATACTCCTACACTGTCTCCTCAATCTCCCTCCTCGATCCTCTCACCACCAGTTCTACTCCAGCAAACATCAAATCATCTCCATTTCCCTGCATGTCGACACGTGCAAGAGTATCTTTCGTCCCTTCGTTGTCCCCCATCAACAGGTGCCCGTTATCAATTGTCCAAGGCATGCACCTTATTATTTGTACAATGAATCCGGCTATTATTAAACAATGGCCAATTTACCTCAAGAAGTTGCTAACCTGCAAGTGCAGTTGGTGCAAGTGACTGCAGCACTTCAAACGCTGCAGAACCAACCCTCAAATATCAGCCAAAAGATTGAAATATTTGTAGACCCTGGAACCTTTGATGAGGACCAGAAAAACTTCTCAGTATGGTGGGTCAAACTCGAGACCTGGCTCATCACAAACGCTGTAGTACTGACCACTAACTTTGATGGTTGCATGGCTGTACTTTCTCAAATGAAGGGTCCAGTGGCTGGTTGGTTCACTGAAGCCCTTATAAGGAAATACACCGACCAGAATGCATGGCTGACACTACACGTGTTAGGCGAGGATATTTCCGACCCTTGGTCGACAAGAAATGGGTGAAGAGCCAACTTGTCCAGTTAAAACAAGGAAGAATGCGGACAGACGAATTTGTTGTTCAATTCCACTCACTAGTCCTTCAATCAGACTGTTCGCATTCTTATGCAATTTACCTTTTGGAATGGGCAGCTTGGCCCGATATTATCAAAGAAATATATCTTCAAGCTACTCAAGAGGAGAAAATTGAAGATTATCTTGAAGAAGTCCGGCGAATAGGAAGCCAGTACGATCTCTTTGAATTCCAATTTGGTAACAAGGGATCCCAGGGGCATGCGATGGACATCAGTGCCATACAGAAGGGCAAGCAGCCGGAGTGGAGAAGGCTTCAAATGGACTGCTACAAATGTGGCAAGGCAAGCTACTTTGCCTGACAGTGCAAGGCACCTAACTGTTGTTGTGGTTCAGACTGCCACACTTCGGACCGACACCAGATGTTGGCAAACTCCAGTTGCCAGGTGCAACAAACTGAAAGTGCACTGGCTGATCACTGGTATAGCATGGACTTTCAGGAGGTCAAGGCCTTCTTTTTCGACATGCACGCAGCTGAGATGAAGGCTCAGGGAAAAGCCTTCAGCCCTCGAACATGGGGACAGTTCGAGATATCACATCTCTGGCAGGTGGCAGACAGCACCCAAAAGCACCTGTCAGGAAGCCCAAGCCTGTAACTCAAATAGGGTACAAATATGTTAAAAACAATGCAGACAAAGTTTCTTTTTCTTGTACTAATAGGTTTTCTGTTCTTGATACATTTGATAGTTCTGATTTTCTTGATAGCACAATAGATAGTTCTAAAAACATAAAACAATCCACAAAAGAAGAAAAAACAAAAACACAAAAAAATAGTTTACTTTCCTTGTTTTTTGATTTCTTGGATATGTACGTAGAAGGGGGGTCCTCCTTACAAGGCTTGGCGGTTCAACCCGTGCTTAATTCCCCCAAAACCCAAAATACTTCTTCTATCAAGTCTCTGTCCCCTGAAGATGATTTTCCTGAAAGGATCCTTACTAGATTGGTCTCCCTCAAGAAGGAACTTAAGATCTCGATCGAAGTAATGGACAAACATATGGATGTTGACACCACGTCACCTATTCAGATTCAAGCTCTTCTAGATTGTGGAGCAAACTCTATCTTTATCGATTATCAATGGGCTAAGTGACAAGGCCTCATGCTATGCAAGTTGCCGATACCTATCCTAGTCTTTAATGTCAATGGAACCAAGAACCAAGCAGGAGATATTACTCATATCACAGAAATCCATGTGGAATATAAGGGTCACAAAGAAGTAGTTCAAGCTAAAATGAGTAATCTCAGCACTGCTGCAATCATCCTCGGATACACCTGGCTTGAGTATCACAACCCTAACATTAACTGGCAAACTGGTGAAGTTAGATTGAATCGTTGCCCAAGATCTTGTTATCAATTATCTAATCGCGCTACATGCCTTGCTTCGATGGAACTAGATGAAGAACTCAAAATGGAAAGGTCTTATCAGTGACCTAGAAACTGATAACTTGTGGAAGAAGCTGTGAAGCACAGTTGTATTAGAAACACCTGTCAAAGAACTGGTTCCCAGCATCTATCACAAAGATTTTTATGAAACTTTCTTGAAGAAAGAATCCGAACACATGCCAACATGCAAGCTGTGGGATCATGCAATCAAACTAAAAGATGACTGCAAACCTAAGAAAGGGCGAATGATTCCTCTTTCAGTGCAGGAGCAGGATGAAGTCAAGTCATTTATTGAAGATCAGCTCTCAAAGGGTTATATTAGACCATCTAAATCACCTCAGACGTCGCCTGTATTCTTTGTACCTAAGAAGGAAGGCACCAAGCAGATGGTTCAAGATTACCACTATCTGAATGAAGGAACGGTCAAAAATAATTATCCCTTGCCCCTGATTAGTCAGCTTGTTGACAAGCTTAAGAGTGCAAGATACATTCCACCTAGAAACTGATGCCTTGGATTTTGCCACAGGAGCTGTTTTATCTATGAAATGTCCTGATGGAGAATGGCAACCATGCGCCTTTAGTTCATATGCTCTCTCAGCTCAAGAGCGGAATTATCAGGTCACAGATAAGGAAATGCTCACTATTATCCGTTCGTTAGAAACATGGAGACATTGTTACGATATGTATTTTTCCTCTATTTTTCCTCTATTTTTCCTCTATTTTTCTTTCTTTAGCGCCTAGCGCGCTTATACTCAACGACTTAGAAACGTCTAAGTCTTTTTCCTAATCATGTGACTGGTCACGTGACGTGATATGTGCAACTAGCTTGCACGCGACACGGACATAACCCCTATGTCACCTCTTCACGGACTCACAGGCTTTCATAGCCTTATGCCTCACTTTTACTGTATGTTCTTCATTTCTCTTATTTCATATTTAATAGGCTGCCACACATCATGGAATCCTCACCGATCTCATATGTGATCGTGGCAGCACATGTTATCCTCACTTTATGATTCTCTTCCATTCTACATGTGTTTCCCTCATGACATGATTCCTTTCCATTCCATGGCTATGCTTGATGCATGCCTGGAATGTATGTCTTTCATAGTATCAGTTAGATCTAGTGTAAATAAGGACAAACCCCTGTACAGTATATAAGGATCAATAAAGCGACCAGAGGACTCCATCGAATCCTCTTGGGTTTCCCCTTCAGCTTCTCAGCTTAAGAACAACCTCAGTTTGATTAGTTTCAGTACACACTTCTAACTATGTGAGCCGCTGATTGTATCAGACATTATTTGGAAGGTGCTTGGCACAAATTTGAAATTTGGTCCAACCACAAAAATTTGCAATATTTTATGAAGTCCCAAGATCTAAATCAAAGACAAGCAAGATGGTCCTTGTACCTTACGAGATTCAACTTTACCTTGGTCCATAAGGCAGGAACTTCCATGATGAAAGCTGATGCTTTATCCTGACATTGTGATCACTCCAATGGAGTTGAAGATGACAATAAGGGTGCCACCATTATTCCTCCCAAAAAGATCAGGGCTCAACACGTTGTTATAGAAGCTGAAGAACAATCAATTGTTGAACGAATCAAGGCACTATACAAAGATCTGGATCTAGGGTCAAACTATAAGCTCCAGGATGGGCTTTATTTCAGAGAAAATCGTATCTACGTTCCTGGTGATGCCAAGCTTTGCCAAGACATTCTCACACTCCATCACGACAATCCAGTTGCAGGACATCCAGTCAAGCAAAGACACAGGAATTAGTGGAACGCAATTATTACTGGCCTGGGTTACATACACAGGTCAAGGATTATGTTTCGCATTGCGATCAATGTGTATACATGAAAAGTTCTCACATTGCCCCAGCTGGCATGCTTCAACCACTGCCGATCCCATCTGGGCCATGGGTTGATATCTCAGCAGATTTTACCATGGACTTATCTCTTTTGGATGGTTACGACATAATCCTAGTGGTTGTTGATCGTTTCTCCAATGAAGCGATATTTATCAACAAAATGATCATGGCTCTTGGAATGGCCAAATTGTATTTGCAGCATGTCTGGAAGCATTATGATCTTCCCATGACTATCGTTTCTGACCGTGGTCCACAATTCGTGTCTCAGGTTATATGTGAATTGGGCAAATTCTTAGGGATTGAGCTTAAGCTCTCCACTGCTTTCCACCCACAAACAGATGGGCAAACAGAATGGATGAACCAAGCATTACAGGAATATATCTGTCTTTTCATTGTTGAAAAGTCATACAATTGGTTTGATTGGCTAGCGCTGGCGCAATTCTCTTATAACAACAAGCATCAGGACTTGCTTGGTAAATCTCCATTTGAGGTCACTTGGTCCTACAAACCACGGATGGGTGTTGAACTGCTTCAGTTCAAGGTCCCTGCAGCTGAAAATCTCACTACTAAAATGGAGCAAACTCTTGAGCAGGCTCATACAAGTCTAGAGAAAGTGCAAGCCACTATGAAAAAGAAAGCTGATCATCATAGATCACAGCCACCTCCTTATCAGATCGGTGATAAAGTGTGGCTTAGCACGTCTAATTTAAAACTTCCTTGACCTTCCTGGAAGTTTACCGAACGTTGGCTCAGTCTATACGAAATTATGAAGCTAGTCAGCTCCAATGTCATTGATCTTTGTCTTCTCTCTACGATGCACATTCACCCGATTGTGAATATCAGTCACGTCAAGTCTTATAAGGAATGATTGCCTGGTCAACCAGTGCAGCAACCTGGTCCGGTGCTAGTTACCAAAGAGGGTGACCAAGAGTACGAGGTTGATTACATTGTTGATTCTCGCTTGCGAGGATGTCGCCTTGAGTTTTTGGTTCACTGGGTCAATTATTCTGATGAGGAGCGTACTTGGGAACCTGAGGCTAACCTAAGTAATGCTCATGATGCTATTCGCGATTTCTATCGTCGCCACCCTTCTGCTCCCAGGAAATTGTGCATAGTTCAGTCGCAATTCAACTCTTTATTTTCTTCCTATGGTAATTATTGCTCTGTGGCTTCTGCCCCGTTTAGTCGCCTGGAAGTCGATTCCTAGAAGAGGGGTAGTGTTATGGGGTATAATTTTTCCTTTATTTTTCTCTATTTTTCTCTCCTTGTTGTAGTCACGTGACTTATATCACATGCTTATTTAATCATGTGACTGTGCTCATGTGTGACGAGGACTTATATTTGTTATCATGTGACTAGGTCTAGACCTGCCTACAATATTCTATATCTAGACCTACCTAGACTGGTCTGGACCATGACATCATCACGACATCATATAGAATGCCATGAAATGTTGTGGAACATTTCGATGATATCATTTGTTTACTTTGTACAAACATTGTACCTGTATATATACTCGAATACAATCGTCCAGAGACCCTAGCTTGGTTCTCTTGGGACTAACTGTCTATGAGCAATCCTAAGTCTCTTCCCCTCTACTCACCTTTAGTCGACAAGCCTAAGTTGATGCTATCATCTTTATCAATCCATGTCTTCAGGTCAGACGTAAACTGATCTGTTTTCTTCACTTCAGTTTTAGTGTTCGACATTGCAAGAGGCATCAGTCCATTGCTCATCTCAGCGATGATGCCTCTTCTAATGTTATTCTCCAACATGGAGATGGCATGCAATTCATCTATCGTAGCCTGTTGGTATAATGCTTCAAATTTGATGATGAAATCGTCTGTAGTCATCTTGCCCTGCAGCAGCCCCTTTAGCTGACTGCAGGCCCAATCCACTTGATTGGTGGAGTGGAAAAGTCCTTCAATTTCCACTGCCATCAAGGCTCATGTGTACATATCCCATTTTATAATCCTTGTCTGAGCAAAAGGGCTAGCCTTTGGTCCTTTCAGATGGAAGAGGACTGCCAGGACTGCTTCATGTGAGCCTGGCGTAATTGCATGTGAGTTTATGTTGAGCCAAGCTTGCATCTTGGCCCACCATTCTTCAAACTTGGCTTTCGACCCATCATATTCCCCTGGGTCATTGAAAACTTCAATTTTCTTTGAGTATGCTCCCCCTATACTCACAGAAGTGGAGGTGGAACCTCCTGCTATGCCTCCTCTTTCAAGGGCAGCAATTCTGTTCATGAGCTGGTTTAACATCTGGCTCTGATCATATATGTCCTGCCTTGCAGCAGCAATCTTTTCTTTCCAGTTTACATTGGGGTCATCCAAAATGTCAAGCATGGCTTGAGACATATTGATTTAAAAAAAACTTGTACGTAAAAGGAAGTTTCTAAAGGAAATATTGTAAATTTCAATCATAGATCAGGGGGTCTTTCATAAGAATATGAGGTGTACGTCTTACTTCTTTAAGAACATGACGTGGATGTAAGAAGTCAGAGAGGAATTCATCATGATAATCTCTATAAATGTGAGCAGGATCAACAGAGAAATAAGTATGTCTGGCCCTACATGGACATGGTGCAGGAAAAGGGGTAGGGGTACGATACCTAGCCCTTGCTTCTTCTTCTCTGCATGGTCCCTCTCTTTCTTCAACAAGCCCTGCCTCTACCTGTCGTATGCACTTGTCCACTAGAACTTTGGAAACGAATAGCCAATTGATAAAATCAGACAACTGGAGGAAGGCGGCTGGAGGCACGTCATTCGGGTCTACTGAAGCTGATCGAGAACGGGGGTGAGATGAGGGAGTAGGGATGAGAGTGGCTAAGTCTTCATCGGCATTCATATAAGGTGAGTGTAGTTGGTCTGCCCATTGCCCTTGACTGTTGTCTAACAATGTTGACTGCTCCTCAAACAAGGTAAGTAACTCTCTGCGCTCCTCTACATAAGAGGCGAGGTATGCATGCATGAATCTGTCAGAAGACACTAGCCAGTGCCACTAAGTGTTAGTCCGTAAGCCTTTCTTCAAAATACGTCAAAGGGTTTACTTGTGCTTGCGGTGGTCTTAACCAGCAAGCACTACAAGCAAAGTCAGTAAAGTGATCAAATCCTAATAATACGGTCAGCGGCTCACATGTTATAGAGTGCATACTGAGATAACTGAGGTTGCTCTGAGGGGTAGGCTAGAAGCTACTGAGAGACAAAGACTCAGAAGGATTTGATGGAGAATCTCCTGGTTGCTGTATTCATCCTTATATACCTTACAAGTGTTTGTATATATATAAACTAAATCTACCGATAAGATGAAAGGCATGAGGACCAGGCATGCATCAAGCATAGCCATGGAATGGAAGAGAAGTATAACATGTGCTGAATACATGTAGAATGGAAGACGAAGCATGAACATGTGCTGCCACATTAAAACGGTGTGTAGGCCATGAGGTGTGGCAGCCTATTAAATATAAAATAACGAAGATGAAAAACATACAGAAAAGGTGAGGCATAAGGCTATGAAAGCCTGTAAGTCCATGAGATGACATAGGGGATCCTTGTATTATACAATCTAATTGTATGTGCCAAGTCACATGCATAGGAAAGAGACTTAGACATTTCTAAGCCTTGAAAGTAAGCGCGCTAGGTGCTAAAGGCTTAATAAATTAGAATAAATAGAAAGAAAAAGAAAATAAATAGAGAAAAATGCATATCATAACACTGCTCGATGATTGTTGCAGTTGAATTTCTGTGAATTTGAAAGTAAGAGAACCTTGAAAGTCATTGCACAAATGTCAGATCTGACCCACCTTCATAGGATGATTTGTATTTTTCAGATACTCATGGTACCTGTCCCTCACTACTATATATTCTCTGCCATCCATGAGAAACACCTAATCACCAGGCATTCGATCATGCATATGCTCTGTTTTGAAATTTCCATCCATGATCACTGTGAGGGAGTATTTTCAGCTGTCTGCGGATGGTCAGCCCATGTCTGCGGATGCATGATAACTTGCATGCACTCACTGGGATATATCCACATCTTTCGCTGGGTCCAGATTAATATCTAGCTAGGGGGTATGCTGGACAGAACAATATTAAGTCCCCTGCTATCAAGCCCTTGAACTGATGTTCAAATCCTCTTCACTTCAGCATCTTCAGCAGCTGCTAGAGCCTGGACACTCTCAAAAGGTCATGATAATAATTCTGAATGATCATCTGCATGCAAAAAAGATTCTGACAAGATGTACTTACTGGTATAGCATTTGGAAAGACATTGGAAGTGATGTGACAGAGCTTATTATAGTAATTTCATCACAGAGGTGCTACATTCTACATTGTCACAAATGAAGTCATCTAGGGCCTTGAAGGTAAATGTAGTTGCAGGTATGGCAATGGTAGAAGGAAAGAAATTTGCCTCCAAGAGCTGAAGATGAGGTAGAGGCACGGATGGACAGTTACAATAGTGAAAGTCGATGAAATGAACCCCTGAGATGTCCACTACAGTCACATACCCTGTGCCGTCCGAAATTTGCAGATGCGGAGACTTTCCATCCATTTCCATATCCTCCTATTCTTCCTCTGACATGAACCATGGATCTGCATGGTAGCCATTTGGACATGGCTGCTCATTATGACCTAGATGAATAACTAGGCTGGCCTGGTAGAATGGGTTGGAATGTCAGAAGAAGTTTGCTCAAGGAGATCAGACAAGACACTGACAAGCCTGAGGCTAGATTCTTCAAAGAAGGTTCCATTCTACTGAGTGACCCTATGCAAGGGAATCCTCATGTGTGCGACTCTGCAGCATGCACTACAAAACAATGGGCTATGAAGGCAGTCAGAACACCTATATATTCCATCTTCTCCATAGGCTGTACAGGTCCTCAAAGCAGGAGAAGCCTCTGCATCAATGAGCACTGATAAATTCCTACTGGTATGAGGGCCATTGTCTGAGGTAGTTGTTTTGTGTCTAAAGAAAGGGAGTTAGAAGTTTGAGCGATGTCATTCATAGTGACTAATCTTGCATGCAAAGAGGGGAGGTGGAATGGGTTCTGCATCATAAGTAGCTTGGCAATCATCATACATGGCCTGCTCTTCCAATCTATGTGGGGATAACAAAGGAAAGAACACTTTTTATCTCTTTTGCTCAGGGGTGATCTTCACCAGCTTTGTTTTCCTGCCCCTGGACATTTTCACCTGTTTCCATCGCACTCTAGTTACTAGAGTGCTAGAAGTGGCTGATTGGATTCTGGATTTGTCCATAGTGATCAGTTCTCAAAGGGATGATAATGTGGTATGCACAAAAATCAGACAGAATCCATACACATTTCACATCATATATGCAGTTTCATCATTGCAATAATCTTTGCATCCAATCAGATTGATCTGACATGCATCATTGGAAGTGATGAAAAAGGATATCAGTATCCCAGGACTACATGCCATGCATGCAGCACATACAAATTAGGTAATGTCCACCTATAATCTGTCAGACACGGTGTAATTTGACAATGTTTATCAATGACATTGAACCCGAATGATCAGCTTGAGAGTTAAACTGGTCAATTGCATGATAGGGTTTGGTTGACAGGTTGAACATATGTCTATAGTTTTTGGTGTTGAAATGAGATCAAGACCTTTGCACCCATAATGCTATACAATCCCCTATACCATCCCTGAGACAAGTGATGGACTATGCCTCTCACAACGTCAAACACTAGGACTTAGCAGAGAAAACAAATCAGTTATGGTCTGACTTGAAGACCTAGACAATGAAGAGTGAAGCGTTGACTTTGGACTCATCAACGAAGAGCGTGATAGTGAAGAGGAAGACTTAGATCACTCGTGGATGGGTAGCCCCAAGAGAACCAAGCTGAGGTCTCTGGGCGTTGGCATTCAGTCTTATATACTAGTACAGTGTTTGTATGCTACAAACAAATGATATCATCGGAATGTTCCACGATGTTCCATATGATGTCAGGTGATATCATGGTCCAGACCGTTCTAGGTAAGTCTAGTTTAGAATGTTTTAGGCTAGTCTAGGCCTAGTCATGTGATATCTAAATATAACAGTCCTCGTTGCATGGGAGCAAGTCACATGATTGAGTCACATGATCCGATCACATGATTAAATAAGCACATGATGTAAGTCATGTGACCATAAAAAGAAAGAGAAAAATAGAGAAAAATAAGGGAAAAATTATACCCTATAATAATCCTCCACAAGTATTCATGTCCAGGTCACAATCCACCCAACCCATGGCAGATCCAGAATTCCAATCACATGCTTTGCTCAGTAGGGAAGAACATGCTATCCTAACCTCCAAGATCGAGGAATTCAAAATAGCTCACAAGAACGTACAAAGTTACATCCTCAATAGTATTTTTCAGGAGACAAGGAAACTATCTCAGATAATGCCCCTGACATGGGAAGAATGGGAGAGCAGGAAGCAAGCAAGTATACAAGTCTAATCCCCTATCCATTGGAGCTTAGCAAAAAAATGCAGATGTACTGCACATGGATATACAATCATATGTAGGTCTACATGGAGAAGGCTCTCCTAAAGTATGAAAAAAAATGGACCCTACAGGAGGTTGTCAAGGTGAAAATGAAGGAAGAGATCACAAAGACCATTGAAGAAGTCCATAGAGCAGGGCCGGGTGAGCCTCGCATGATAGGCAAATACTAGTAGGGAGTCTACTAGGTCATGGAATGGCTAACCTAGGAGGAGGTAGAACAGTTCAAGAGGGAAGCAGAGGAATGGAACAAGCATAAACCACCTGCAGAGGTACAATCCATGTAAGTTGGCATGTTTCTGTCTAGGGATGTACTGATAACAATCTTGGACATACAGGAAGGCAGTTCAAAAGGGAGAGGACTTTGCTTGTAAATTTGCAAAGCACATGTGGCAGCAATGTGATATGAGAGTTTTTATTCTCAACATATGGTAGGATGACAATGCCGAAGTCATGGTGACCAAGTCTTTCCTCTATTGATGAACGACATGTATTGCTAATAAACATGATCGCAGACATGACTTTAATGATAAGTTTGGGAGTGGAAATGCTTTTTCAGGGCATGCAAAGTTGAAGAAGGAATGGCACAAGTATGCAGTAGAGTAGTTTGGACAGTCAGATGAATCCGACTCCGAGGTGTTGGTTGCATAGCCAAGGAAGTCAAAAATAGAGCCAGTGGAGATGGTGTTGATGAATGGAAAGACATGGATCCTAGACATCAAGGACATAAAACTAGCACACATGAAGGATGTAATACGAGGCTTCATTACATTCCATTATCATAAGGCTTTTTTTCTCTCAATTGGACTAAAGCTGATTTATAAAACAGGAAGAGTATCCAAAGGGAAGCACCAAGTCCCATGGAACAGCATATCACAGAACCAGAGCAAGTCCATCAGATTGTACTGTCTATCACACAGGTTCAAGCTTCAAGAACTGTCAAAACTACAGAAGGATGAAGTGGTGAAGCTGCTAGAATTTTGGAGAACAAGGCAGAATGAAGACAAAACAGACGTATTTGTATTCCATCAGTGGAAGAATGCATCAGGTGAGATGAAAGGTTCAATGACCACTGATGATGATGAGAAATCTAGCACAGCCGAGACTGAAGGCCACGGCCAAGCAAGCCATGGAAAAAGGAAAAAGGAAAGCAGAGGATCATACCATTATCATCACCATCAAGCATTGAACCATCCTCAGATGACAAAGGGGAAGAGGGTGATGAAGATGGATGTGTATGCCTTGGCTTGGCCCATCCATACATTGCCCTGGCTATCCACATGTTGATATTCTTGCAGAAATCTACCACACACTTTATATAACCTTACTTTGGCAAATGTAGACATTTCTATCTATACACTGTATGTACCTAAGCCAATTGGAACCTCAGTGCTTCATCTCTGCCATTTAGTGACTCTAGCAACCGCATCTGCTGCTACAGCAAGATCTGCCTCCTTATGGCTAGCTCCTGGAGTCTTGCATAGTACTGAGACCACACCTTGTGAAGCAAGTGATCAACATCTGAATCCCATGGCTGCTGCCTTTCTTTGGTGTCATATTGCACATGGAATGCATGTATGACCTGAGCCACTGTTGGAGTGGTCAGCTTGTGAATTAGATGGATAAGAAATAAAAAAGCTCATAATATGCTTCTGAGGGATTCTGGTCAATGTCGTAGGTAGAGAGCTTTGCTGTTCATCTTGCAGTGGCATCATATATGATTTCTGCCTCCCATTCATCCACTAGTAAGAGAAGCAAAATTGAAGTTGTGAGCACAGAGAAAACAGAGACAAGGAGCTCACCATTGGTTGGAACTGCAAGTATGCTATGCAGTCTTTCTAGCTGGTTCTTTCGTGCGTCCCAGTCTCCAATGATATCACTTTGGATGGTTGACTGCCCCACTGTCGGCTGTACAATTGGAACTGATGGTCCTACCACCGGATTACAGACAGCCTGCTCATCAGCTGCTAGAAGATGGGATTGAGAGAACAATTCAATCTAATAATATTGCAATGAAAATAGATTGAAGGTACAAGGTAAGCTTTAAGAAGGTGCCACTATATGATGCCGAGGATGAAAGGCACAGTCATAGTGAAAAGCACGACAGGTGGATGTGCACACAATCAGCAAGCTGCAAAGCCAGAGCAAACAAGCTGACTCCACCCAAGAAGGTCATTATTGACAGCGACACCGATAAACATATAGACATCTACCACCCTCCTCCCAAGGCAACCCAGTCAGTCCTGCCTTGCTCTTTTCCCATTATCACCTCCTCTACAGCTTCATCTTCATATTCTGCTGTATGTAGATCATGCACCATTTGAGGAAAGGTATGTGTGCCATGTAAAAAGGGCACATATCTCACCTGTTGTACTGTAAAAATCAAGTGTGATTTTTTACAGCCCAAACCGACTGCCCTTGCTGCACCGAAGGTAGCAGCCATCAAACATGCCCAATCTCAATCATGTGCATATAGCAAGACCTGTGCTTCACCCCCTTCATCTCCTACTGAATCCATTATGATTATCATGCCTCCACTGAAGAAGACAAGGACTGAGGAGAACACAGCCACAGGTCCTTCACAGCCTAAGTCCAAACTGAGCAGCAAAGGGAGATACAGTAAGTTTTCTATTTCTTTTTTACACAAGATCTACTCTGATTAATTCAAGTCATAGACTTTATAGCTGTCCCTCTACCATCTCAGAAGTTTATAAGGCAAG
This sequence comes from Phlebopus sp. FC_14, assembly GCA_021018615.1. Taxonomy (NCBI): domain Eukaryota; kingdom Fungi; phylum Basidiomycota; class Agaricomycetes; order Boletales; family Boletinellaceae; genus Phlebopus; species Phlebopus sp. FC_14. The sequence continues at coordinate 50,931 of JAEVFL010000034.1, read as the reverse complement.
CTTCTACCCCTTCAACATCTGCTGTTCCGATATCCACCCCCTCCAACCACTCATCAGAGGGCCTTCACAAGGAGGTTGAAGACTTACATGGTAAGATCGCATCATTGAAGATGATGGTGGAAAGTCTTAGACAGGTGGTGGAGGCCATGTGATTGAACTGCAGATCTGACTCCATGCACATGGAGACTAGGAAGGTTGGACTGCAGGTGAGGGACATAGAGATAAAGGTTGTGGATGTCAGTCTATCACATGGGCTTGGTCTTACAGGATATGAAGGGTCAGGTGGAACAGGTATGTCCAGGCTGTCACCTCTTTTCCTTTCTATTCTCCCTTCTTATGAACTGTGACTGTCAGCACACCTCACTGTCATGCTATCTGTCATTGCTCTTCTCTCACCTTTTATCGATCAGCTTCCATTTCTCTTTCACATCCTCACTGTCAAGTCACCTCTCACCACCCTTCCCTCATCCTTTATTGATTGTCTTCTGTCTCCCTTTCACACCCTTCTGTCACCTCCTATGGCTACAACACCATCCTTAGGTGTAGAGGAAATGGACATTGAGACGAGCGCTAGGCGTAGCCTTTCGTGACGTCAACACCAGAACTAAGACGGAGAAGACAAATGAGTTAAAGCCCCACTTGAAGGCTTGGACGATAGAGACGAGAGCGTTGACGATGGCTTGTCAACGAAAAGCGAAGGAAGAGGACTTAGTGGCACGCTCGTGGACGGGTAGCCCCAAGAGAACCAAGCTAGGGTCTCTGGGCGATGGCATTCAGTCTTATATATAAGTATAATGTTTGTATCTAACAAATAGATGATATCATAGGAATGTTCCACAACATTCCACGACGTTCCATATGACGTCAGGTGATGTCATGGTCCAGACCGGTCTAGGTGAGTCTTATCTAGAATGTTCTAGGCGAGTCTAGGCCTAGTCACGTGATATCTAAATATAAAGTCCTCGTTGCATGAGAGCAAGTCACATGATCCAGTCACATGATTAAATAAGCACGTGGTGTAAGTCACGTGACCACAAAAAGAGAGAGAAAAACAAAGAAAAATAGATGAAAAATTATACCCCGTAACAGACATAGGTTCAGAGTAGGTCTAATGTTGAATTATATGTACAGTTTGTATTTAGATATATGAAAATGTTTTTTGGCTATCAAAAACAATTGGAATGAATGCTTCCAGATACAGATCCATGTGTGGAGGTGGGTCAAATTTTATTAGGATGCACTATGTACTATGTGTGGAGTACTATTTTATTAGCATGCACTGCCTACTCTTCGTGGGCCCACCCATACTGTGCACCCACATATGTCGGCTGATCTGTGTTACACAGGCACACCATTAGTGGCCTCAGTCATATGGTACAAAGGATATAGGAAATAGTAGCTACTATTAATTACATACCAGTAGTACTATTTTATTGGCATGTGCTGCCTACTCTTTGTAGGCCCATCCATATGCCAAGCACCCATGTATGTGAGCCCGCCCCTATTCCATGTGCACACCATCTGTGGCCCCACTTGTATGGTATGAAGGATACAGGAAATAGTAGCTACTATTAATTGCATACCAGTAGTACTATTTTATTAGCATGCACTATTTACTCTGTGTGGGCCTACCTGTATGTCCTGCACCTGCATACATGGGCCGACCCCTATCTCACGGGCATCCCATCGGTCGGCCCACTCATTGCTACAGGATATAATTTTTCCTTTATTTTTCTCTATTTTCTCTCTCTTTTTATGGTCACATGACTTGTATCACATGCTTATTTAATCATATGACTAGAGCACGTGACTCAATCATGTGACTGTGCTCATGTGCAATGAGGACTTATATTTAGTTATCACATGACTAGATCTAGACCTGCCTAGAACATTCTATATCTAGACCTACCTAGAACGGTCTGGACCATGACATCATCACAACATCATATAGAACATTGTGAAATGCTGTGGAACATTCCAATGATATCATTTGTTTACTTTGTACAAATATTGCACCTGTATATATACTTGAATGCAATCGCTCAGAGACCCTAGCTGTTACTGGGTATAATTTTTCCTCTATTTTTCTTTGTTTTTCTCTCTATTTTTGTGGTCACGTGACTTATATCACGTGCTTATTTAATCATGTGACTGGATCACGTGACTCGGTCATGTGACTTGCTCTCATGCAACGAGGACACTTATATTTAGATATCACGTGACTAGGCCTAGACTCGCCTAGAACATTCTAGCTTAGACTTATCTAGACCGGTCTGGACCATGACATCACCTGACGTCATATGGAACGTCATGGAATGTTGTGGAACATTCTGATGATATCATTTATTTGTAGCATACAAACATTGTACTAGTATATAAGATTGAATGCCATCGCCCAGAGACCCTAGCTTGGTTCTCTTGGGGCTACCCGTCCACGAGTGCACCTAAGTTTCTTCCCCTCTACTCGCTTTTCGTCGACAAGCCATCGTCGATGCTATTCATCTCATCGTCCAAGCCTTCAAGTGGGGCTTAAACTCATTTGTCTTCTCCGTCTTAGTTCTGGTGTTGACGTCGCGAAAGGCTTCGCCTAGCGCTCGTCTCATTAGAATCAAACTACCCACTTTCCCGACGTCAGACACTACTTGTGTCCTTTGCCGTTTACGTACATCATTCCTCTTCGCTGCGCATTACCACGCCTTTCATTTGTCTTAGTCCCTGACCGTTGAGGTTCAGAAAGGGTGTTGCGCTATCTAGGGCCCCACCGACGGATTCTCTCACGCGAGAACTAGGGTACCATCCATAGAGGTTAAATCTTCCGTCAAACAAACCTTTATCTTCGTTTGAGCATTGTCTCGCGTCCCCGTGAGGCGCATTTATTGTAGTCGATACTATAGCAACCCTCCCTGCATGCAAGAGCGGTATTGTGCCCGTGCAGCCTTAGGAGTGGTTTATGATTACAATTAGTTTTTATCCCAGTAGTACTTAGGGGCTGTGCCAGGTCAGCTATTGACTGGACAGTGAAAGGGCAAAAAGGAAGAAAAGGCCCTGTCGAAGAAAACAATTTTCACCATGGCTCGCACTACCAGACAGTGAGTTCTCGACACCAGAGTGCAAGCAGCGGCCCTCAACTTTCATCACCTTAACCGTGTCTTTACCCCTGCTCCCCAGATCAAATTCGAAGATCTAGAGCCAGCTCCTAAGTGGTTAATCCCTAAGCAGGAACCTTTAGATTTTCTTCACCGAATAAAGAAGGAGGAAGAACTCGAGGCAGATCTCGAGGAACAAATTTTTCACACACCTATGCCACCTCCTCGTTCCCCTTCTCCCATTCCAGCTCTACCCCGGTGAACATCAAATCGCCTTCGTTTTCCCGCACGCTGACACGTGCAAGAATATCTACCGTCTCTCCGTTGTCCTCGCCAGCAGGTGCCTCTAGCTAACCGCCCCCGAAATGCACCTTATTACCTGTACAACGAGCCCGGATATCTATAAAAAATGTCCGCTCAAGATATTGCCAACTTGCAGGTGCAGTTGGCCCAAGTTACAGCAGCGCTCCAAACACTACAAAATCAGCCATCAAATCTCAGCCGAAAGGTTGAGATCTTCGCAGATCCCGGCTCCTTTGATGGTGACCAGAAGAACTTCTCAGTATGGTGGGTCAAACTAAAAACTTGGCTCGCCGCAAACCAAGGTGTCTTGAACACCAACTTCGACGGCTGCATGGCCATATTATCACGCATGAAGGGTCCGGTAGCCGGCCGATTCGCCGAGGCCCTCATAAGGAAATACACAGAACAGAATGCCTGGCCAACATTGGCTGTTCTCGGCGGAGAAATCGAAAGATATTTCCGCCCACTCGCAGACAAAGAATGGGCAAAGAACCAGCTCGTTCAATTAAAACAAGGAAAAATGAGAACCGACGAGTTCGTAGTCAGGTTCCATTCATTGGTTCTCCAGTCAAATTGCTCTCACACGCATTCGATCTACCTTCTGGAATGGGCAACTCGGCCTGACATTATAAAAGAAATTTACCTTCAAGGTACTCAGAAAACAACCATAGAAGAGTATCTTGACAAAGTCCGAAGGATCGGTAGCTGATACGATCTCTTCGAGTTCCAGTTCGGTAACAAAAGTTCCCAGGGGCGTGCCTGGGTTAACAACGCGCAAAACTCATCATCCTCCAGCCGTGGAGGTAAAACATACGGAAATCAGAGGGACCCCAATGCCATGGACATTGGTGCTACGTAGAAGGGAAAGCAACCGGAGCAGAGACGGCTCCAAATGGAATGCTTCAAGTGCAGAAAGTCAGGGCACTTCTTCCGCCAATGCAAGGCACCAGACTGTCGCTGTGGCTCAGGGCGACACACCTCGGACCGGCACCAGTTGTCGGCAAACAATGGGCGCCAAGTGCATCAAACCGAAAGTGCGCCAGCTGATCACTGGCGTGGCATGGACTTTGAGGAAGCCAAGGCTTTCTTTTTCGACATGCACACTACAGAGATGAAGGCGCAGGGAAAAGCCTTCGGCCCTTGAACACGGGAACAGTTCAGGGTGCCACATCTCTGGCAGGCGGCAGACAGCGCCCAAAAGCATCTGTCAGGAAGCCCGAGCCTGTAGCTCAAACAGGGCAAAATAAATGTGTTAATGACAATGTTTCTTTTTCTTGTAGTAATAGGTTTTCTTGTCTTGATATTTTTGATACCTCTGATAGTTCTGATTTTCTTGATAGCGCAGTAGGTAGTTCTAAAATTACAAAACAATCTACAAAAGAAGAAAAAACAAAATCACAAAAAAATAGTTTAGTTTCTTTGTTTTCTGATTTCTTGGATACGTACATAGAAGGGGGGTCCTCCTTACGAGGCTCGGCGGTTCAACCCATGCTTAATTCCCCAAAACTCAAAATAACTTCCTCTATCAACTCCCTGTCCCCTGGAGAAGATTTTCCTGAACGGATCCTTACCAGATCGGTCTCCCTCAAGAAGGAATTAAAGATCTCGATCAAAGTAATGGATAAACACATGGATGTTGACACCACGTCTCCTATTCAGGTCCAGGCTCTTCTAGACTGTGGAGCCAATTTTATTTTTATTGATCGACAATGGGCTAAACGACAAGGCCTCATGCTACGCAAGTTGCCGGTACCTATCCCAGTCTTTAATGTCGATGGAACCAAGAACCGAGCAGGAGATATTACTCATATCGCCGAAGTCCGTGTGGATTATAAAGAGCATAAAGAAATAGTACAAGCCGAAATCAGTGATCTCGGTACTGCTGCCATAATCCTCGGATACACCTGGCTCACGTATCACAATCCTAACATTAACTGGCAAACTGGTGAAGTTAAATTAAATCGCTGCCCAAAGTCATGCTACGAATTATCTAATCACGCTACGTGCCTCGCTTCGATGGAACTAGATGAAGAAGTCGAAGCAGTCTCTAGATGGAAAGGTCTTATCAGTGACCTTAAAACTGATAACACGTGGAAAAGGCTGCAAAGCACGGTTGTTCTAGAAACACCTGTTAAGGAATTAGTTCCCAGCGTTTACCACAAGGACTTTTACGAAACTTTTTCGAAGAAAGAATCCGAACGCATGCCAACACACAAGCCGTGGGATTATGCAATCGAACTTAAAGACGACTTCAAACCAAAGAAAGGAAGAATGATTCCCCTTTCAGCTCAAGAGCAGGATGAAGCAAAGTCATTTATCAAAGATCAGCTCTCGAAGGGCTATATTAGACCGTCTAAATCACCTCAGACGTCGCCTGTATTCTTTGTTCCTAAGAAGGAAGGCACTAAGCGGATGGTTCAAGATTACCGCTATCTGAATGAAGGCACGGTCAAAAATAATTATCCCTTGCCCCTGATTAGTCAGCTTGTTGACAAGCTTAAGGATGCAAGATACTTTACAAAAATGGACCTTCGATGGGGATACAACAATGTATGAATCAAAGAAGGCGATGAATGGAAGGCAGCGTTTGTCTGTCATCTCGGTTCTTTCGAACCTCTCGTCATGTTCTTTGGTCTCTGTAATTCGCCAGCTATGTTCCAGGCAATGATGAACGAGCTATTTGCAGATATGGATGACATTGTTGTTATCTATATGGACGATCTATTAATTTATACTAAAACGGACAATATTGATGAGCATCACAAAGCTGTTGCACGTGTGCTCCAGCGGCTCAAAGATAATGATTTATTCGTCAAGGCGGAGAAGTGCTTCTTTGACAAGACAGAAGTAGAGTTCCTTGGCATGACCGTGACTCGCGATGGCGTTCGCATGGACAAATCGAAAGTTAAAGCAATCCAGGAGTGGCCAGTCCCATGAACGGTTAAACATGTCCGTTCTTTCCTCGGTCTTGCAAACTTTTACCGTCACTTCATACTTGGTTATGCTGGAATTGCAAAACCTCTTACGGACTTAACACGTAAAGATCTCCAGTGGAACTGGGGAGATAAAGAACAACAGGCGTTTGAAACGCTTAAAGAATGCTTTACGACAGCACCTATTTTGGTATATCCAGACATTGATGCGGAATTCCACCTGGAAACCGATGCCTCGGATTTTGCCACAGGGGCTGTCTTATCTATGAAATGTCCCGATGGAGAATGGTGGCCATGCGCCTTTAGTTCACACGCTCTATCAGCTCAAGAGTGAAATTATCAGGTTGCAGATAAAGAAATGCTCGCTATTATCTGTATATTAGAAACGTGGCGACATTATTTAGAAGGTGCTCAGCACAAATTTGAAATTTGGTCCGACCACAAAAATTTACAATATTTTATGAAATTCCAAGATCTGAATCGAAGACAAGCACGATGGTCCTTGTACCTTACACGATTCGACTTTACCTTGGTCCACAAGGCAGGAACCTCTATGACAAAAGCAGATGCTTTATCCCGACGTTGTGATCACTCCAATGGGGTTGAAGATGACAACAAGGGCGTCACAGTAATTCCTCCTGAAAAGATCAGGGCTCAACACGTTGTTGTAGAAGTCGAAGAGTGTTCAATCGTTGAACGAATAAAGGCACTATCTAGAGATCTAGATCTAGGGTCAAATTATAAGCTCCAGGATGGGCTTTATTATCAGGAAATCCATATCTATGTTCCTGGTGATGCCAAGCTTCGCCAAGACATTCTCACACTCCATCACGATAACCCTATTGCAGGACATCCTGGTCAATCAAAGACCCAGGAATTGGTGGAACGTAATTATTATTGGCCTGGGTTACATACTCAAGTTAAGGACTATGTTTCGCGTTGCGATCGATGCACACGCATGAAAAGTTCTCGCATTGCCCCAGCAGGCATGCTTCAACCACTGCCGATCCCATCTGGACCATGGGTCGATATCTCGGCAGATTTTACTACAGACTTACCTCTTTCGGATGGTTACGACACAATCCTAGTGGTTGTTGATCATTTCTCTAAAGAGGCTATATTTATTTCTATCAACAAAACGATCACAGCACTCGGAACTGCCAAATTGTATTTGCAGCATGTCTGGAAGCATCATGGTCTTCCCACGACTATTGTCTCTGATCGTGGTCCACAATTCACGTCTCAGGTTATGCGTGAATTAGGAAAATTCTTAGGGATTGAGCTTAAGCTCTCCACTGCTTTCCACCCGCAAACAGACGGGCAAACCGAGCGGATGAACCAGGCGTTACAGGAATATATCTGTCTTTTCGTAGTCGAAAAACCATATGATTGGTCTGATTGGCTAGCGCTGGCGCAATTTTCATATAACAACAAGCGCCAGGATTCGCTTGGAAAATCTTCTTTTGAAGTCACAAGGTCTTACAAACCAAGGATGGGTGTTGAACCACTTCAGTCCAAGGTCCCTGCAGCGCAAGATCTTGCTATCAACATGGAGGCTAAACTCGAGCAGGCTCGTAAAAACCTAGAGAAAGCGCAAGCCGCTATGAAAAGAAAGGCCGATCGTCATAGATCTCAATCACCTCCTTATCAGGTCGGCGATAAAGTGTGATTGAGCACTTCTAATTTAAAGCTTCCCCGACCTAGTCGGAAGTTTACCGAATGATGGCTTGGTCCATATGCCATTACGAAGCTGGTCGGCTCGAATGCCGTTGAACTTCATCTTCCTTCCACAATGCGCATTCACCCGGTTGTGAATATTAGTCGTATCAAACCTTACAAAGAACGCTTGCCCGGTCAACCGGCACAACAACCTGGTCCGGTGGTCATTACCGAAGAGGGTGATCAGGAATATGAGGTTGATTACATTGTTGATTCTCGCTTGCGAGGTCGCCGCCTCAAATTCTTGGTACATTGGATTGGTTATTCTGACGAGGAGCGTACTTGGGAGCCTGAGGCTAATCTGAGTAATGCTTGCAAGGCTATTCGTGATTTCTATCGTCACCACCCTTCCGCTCCCAGGAAATTGCACATGGTTCAGTCGCAATTTGACTCTTTGTTTACTCCTTATGTTAATTATTGCTCTGTGACTTCTGCTCCATTTAATTGCCTGGAATGCGATTCCTAGAAGGGGGGTAGTGTTACGGGGTATAATTTTTCCTCTATTTTTCTCTGTTTTTCTCTCTATTTTTGTGGTCACATGACTTATATCACGTGCTTATTTAATCATGTGACTGGATCACGTGACTTGCTCTCATGCAATGAGGACACTTATATTTAGATATCACGTAACTAGGCCTGGACTCGCCTAGAACATTCTAGATTAGACTTACCTAGACCGGTCTGGACCATGACATCACCTGACGTTATATGGAACGTCGTGGAATATTGTGGAACATTCCTATGATATCATCTGTTTGTTAGATACAAACATTGTACTTGTATATAAGACCGAATGCCATTGCCCAGAGACTCAGCTTGGTTCTCTTGGGGCTACCCGTCCACGAGCGAATCCTAAGTCTTCCCATCATCCTGCTCGTCGTTGAAGAGCATAACTCAACGCTTTCTCTCTTCACCTATCACATCTTCAAGTCAGACGATAACTGATTTGTTTTCTCGAGTTAAGTTCTAGTGTCAGACGCTGCGAAAGGCTTTTGTCCATTGCTTGTCTCACTAGCTTGGTTCTCTTGGGACTACTCGTCTACGAGCATGCCTAAGTTCTTTTCTCCTTACTGTGCCCTTTGTCGACAAGCCTAAGTCAACTCTTACTCACTCATCGTCTCATGCCTTCAAGTTAAGCGTTAACTGATTTGTCTTCTCAGTCTTAGTTCTTTGTGTTCGACGTTGCGAGAGCCCAGTGCCGCTGCTCGTCTCACTCATACCATATGGTACATGTTATCCTGTCGTTGCTACATCATATCACATGCAATTGTACTTTCTATTCTCCATTTCAGTAATCATGGTAATCCATGGGCCCATTGGTAACTCATGGGTCGGTGATATCTCAGCCGAGCTGTATTATATGGCTGCCTGGCCTGTGGGCCCATCTATAACATACAAGTATTTTATTCTACTATATACTGTCGGCCCACCCATAGAGCACGATGACATCTAGACAATAGGCTCATCTATCAGCCACAATGATAATCTATGGTGGGCCCACCATCGGCTGGCCGTATACTATGACGACAATGTACTACATTATGTGAGCATGCAACTGCTGTGTTGTACTGAAGGCACACGGGCTGTGGCTAGTATATTAATTGCAATGGTGACTCTTTCATTGTGAGCAATTGCCACGTGGGCTTGTCATTTGGCCCTTGTAATAGCTTGTAACATCACAAAAATCGCAGAGACCAGAGATTACCAGACATGGTAATCTTGGAATATATCATAGCTGTTGGGACTATCGGATGTATTGCAAAGAGCCAACCTGGAGATGGCCATCCTAATGTTCTGATTTCCAGATGAAAAAGCAGATTTCAGGCAGTTCTCAACAATTGAGACAGCTATGATATGCTAAGATATTGACTTCTCGAGCAGATAAATCAGATACAGTAGACTTTGTATTATTGTTACGACCAACCAACATAACACATAGAATGCTACCAATGACCCCATAACCATGTGTAAAGGGTAGCAAACCAAATGACAAAGAGAGAAATGTACTGACCACGTCCAAATGACACTTGAAGTGAAATCGATAACTCTAACCCTCGCATCAATGGATGCAAGCAGACCAACTTTGAGATCAGCTGCCTGGTAGAGAGACATACATAGCATTTTTAAGGCTATCAAGCAAGGGCAGTATACACTAACCTTGTAATGATTATGTTCAGATGCTTGGTTCCAAAGGGCTGTAGTGAACAAGTGAGTAGCATGTTAGCAACATCTCACAATCTTGGTTTTCAAAACAAATGTAGGTTAACAGGTACTTGAGAGGACTTCCAACATCATGAGAACTATATTGCCACCATCATCATCATGATCAGCATAGCTAACACATACTTATATGTGCATATATCCACCTTTCGAGTCTGCAACTTCTCCAACTGTTGGCAGCCTGAGTGCAGGGCTAGGATGTAACCTGCAAAAATGAGCACTTTGATATGAATCTAGACCATTGTACATTGGCAATGATAATGTGATGGGGATGGTGAGTGACTTTGGACATAAGGAGACAAGTTTCACAAGTCCACTTAGTCATTATTGATCAGTATCGTGGGAACTTGGACTTGGTATGAACGAGACCATTGATCCTCTCGTCCACCTCTAGACCCTGTGCCTACAACTTTTTGCACCTTTGCCACAACCAACCATCTGGGACCACTTTCATTTCACTATCCGCCTCAAAGACTATATACATATGTATTGAGCACCTGAGTCCCTTATCGTACGCCATCATGTCAACATGTCATGAGACTGCAGAGAGGGCTCGTGCATCGACAGTAACATCTGTGCACTCATTTCATATTCACTCGATGATATGTAAGACTCACATTGGAGTTTCGGACTTTAAGCTTGTTCTCTTTTCTCCTATCGTCACTATCTCATAGCAATTCCATTTCTCTTGCTCAGATATAGGACGCCTGACATTAGAACAAGCTTAATCTGTGATCCTTATATCCGCACTCATATGGTATATATTGCTGAACATGTCGTCACTCGACACTGACAAGGTTATGCACTTGGCTTCTACCTTCAGTTCACCAGCTAATGGTGCTGGTACTTCAACAGGGACCCAACCCTCATCCAGTTTGCAACTGCCTCCTACTCAAACAGCTGACCCACTCGTTGCACTTTTCGCAAACATCCTTGCAGGAGTGTCACGACAGTAGGGTGACCTTAATCAAACAATGGCCCAGATTGCCATCCTTCCTCAATTGGGTGGAGAAGGAGAGGGAAAACTTAATATCACTGAGCCAACAGTCTTCGATGGTCATCATAAACACTATGAGTCCTTCATACGGGACCTACGGCTCAACTTCGATGCTAAACCAAATACGTTCTGCTCACATGATCAAAAGATTGCCTTTGTCCTATCATATATGAAGAAGGGAATGGTGGACTTATGGGCAAACAGTGTCGCAAACAAGATACGAGGAAATGAGAAGAAGTATACTTTGTGGGATCAATTCGAAGACGAGCTATGGGCTCAGTTCGAAGATCCCTACAAACAGAGAAATATTGAGGACGAGTTTAGGAGGATTAAGCAGGAGGGAAAGGAGAAGATTGAGGACTTTTTGGTGCGTTTCAAATATCTAGAGGGACATGCCAATCTTAGTGAAAAGGAGGTGTTACACATCGAGCGGAACAAAACGAAAAACAAATCAACTAAAAGGAGATGACCACTGACACAGGCCACTCAGAGTCCACTAGACCCATTAAGGGAGAAGATCAAGGCTGGACATTCCAATGTGGAGCTCGACTGCCAGTAAGTAACCTCCAATACTGACCTAACGTACCTGCAACAGCCACCATGACTGTTCCACCAATGTCAACACCCTTCACTAGTTCTGCATCAGGGGGAGTCACATAACCTAGCATGGGAAAACCTATGGATGTTAACCGAAGCCACAACCGTCCTACAAGACAAGTTAAATGCTTTGCATGTGGTCAAATAGGCCATTTCACAAGGAATTATCCCAACAATCACATGTGAACAATATTTGAGGGCTTAATATCTGAAGAAAAAGAGCTTCTCGTCTCCACACTTAATACAATGACGACTGGTATGACCTTCGAGAAGGAGAACAATACAACCGAGAAGAAGAACATCACAACTAAAGAAGCTGAGAAGGAAGATAAGGGTTTTTAGAACAGTCGGGAGTTAGGGGTGTCAACTTGTCAGCTTATAAGATACGAAGAGGATCTGTAACGACTGCTAAGTCCTGTTTCAAATGTCAGCCTGTGTCAAACTCCTCTTCTAGTATGCCCGAAATCCTCAAACCAGACATCAATTCATGAGGCTCAATGAATTGGGTACATGGTCGCATCTTTAGTGGAACAACGGCAGCTATGAAGGCACTCAATCAATGGGTACATCGTCAATGTTAAGCAGAAATTACGATGGATCTCCTACATAGTTTGCAACTTATGTCACCAGAAGATGCCTGGCTCATGCTCAAGAATCTAAAAAAACCCCCTTAATGGATATGATGCATAGCACAAAATTCTGTCATACTTCCCGTCATGCTAGACACACTGGATGATTGACACTCATTTAGGATCAGTGGTCTTTTGGATTGTGGAGCCACAGGCTGCTATATCGACAAGGGATTCGTGCAGGCAAAGGCACTCAATATCGACCAGCTACCTTATTCAATTCCTGTTTACAATGCAGATGGGTCTTTCAATGATGGTGACCCAATTACTTCAGTTGTCACTTTATGACTTCATATTGATGATCACACTGAGCTATTTCCATTTGCCGTCACCAATACTGAAAAATACAATGTAGTCATCAGTTTTGACTGGCTAAAAAAACACAATCCTTCAGTTAACTAGAGCACCGGAAAACTCGCATTCACTCGTTGTCCACCTGCATGCTCTTGTTCTCATGTGGATATCCCAAATAATTCTTCTGAACCAGAAGATAATTGCTATCAAAAGGAAGATATTATCATGAAGGAAGGAGATTGTATTTGAGTTACAATATTGCAAAACCACAATGATGAACAACAGCAACAAAGGAAGTATTGAGCAATGGAGGTACAATGTCATCGGAAGGTGGATGCTATCTTAAAAGCCGGCTCAACCCAACCACTTTCCAAGCTAATTCCCCATTATTATTACAGTGAGTTTGCTCCTGTATTCCAAAAAATAGCTTTTGACAAACTTCCTGATCAACAACCATGAAACCATGCCATCGAACTCAGACCAGGAGCGGAATTCTTCAATAGCAAGATATATCCACTTGGTCAGCAGCTCACATGATATGAGTACATACTGAAGGGGACTGAGGTTGCTTTTTAGAGGGTAGACTAGAGCTACTGAGAGGGCAAAGGACTCAGGAGGATTCGATGGGATCCCCTGGTTGCTGCATTGACTCTTTATATACTATACAGGTGCGAGTACAAGATGACTGATCTCAGAGAGGCATTGAAACAACTCAAAGGCTACACATCAAGTGCTTGGTCCTGGGGTCGCTTGCGCTTCATATAATCCAGTCCATGGTCAGACCGACTCTATGATGTAGAGCTCTGAAGGAAAGGATACGAGGGTCGAGTCAGCGTGCTCGAGTATCTGGGAGTAGCTGAGAGGTAATACCCAAGAGGATTCGATGGAGTCCTCTGGTCGCTTTATTGATCCTTATATACTGTACAGGGGTTTGTCCTTATTTACACTAGATCTAACCGATACTATGAAAGACATACGTTCCAGGCATGCATCAAGCATAGCCATGGAATGGAAAGGAATCATATCATGAGGGAAACACATGTAGAATGAAAGAGAATCATAAAGTGAGGATAACATGTGCTGCCACGATCACATATGAGATCGGTGAGGATTCCATGATGTGTGGCAGCCTATTAAATATGAAATAAGAGAAATGAAGAACATACAGTAAAGGTGAGGCATAAGGCTATGAAAGCCTGTGAGTCCATGAAGACGTGACATAGGGGTATGTCTGTGTCACGTGCAAGCTAGTTGCACATATCATGTCACGTGACCAGTCACGTGATTAGGAAAAGAGACTTAGGCGTTCTAAGTCGTTGAGTGTAAGCGTGCTAGGCACTAAGGAAAGAAAAATAGAGAAAAATAGAGGAAAAATACATATCGTAACACTACCCCCCTCTTAAGGATCGACTTCCAGGCGATCAAAGGAAGTGTCGCAAGGCATAGAGACCGTCAAATTTTCAAACGGCTGGAATAATGATAAGAAATCCAAGTAAGCCATTCGTAGCTTACGAGGAGCTGAGGGATTTGCCCGATGAAAGGCTGCAACCGCATCGGAAGCATTGACCAAATTGCCAGCGGGTTCCCACGTTCTATCTTCATCTGTATAGCCCTTCCAGTGAACTAAGTATTCGAGTCGGTTACCCCTTTTTCGAGATTCGACCACATAATCTACTTCGTATTCTTCATCACGACCCTCAGTGACTTCAATGGGTCCAGGGGCAATAACCGGTTGCCCAGGCAAGCGCTCTTTGTAAGGCTTGACCTGTGAAATATTAACCGTAGGATGAATACGCATAGATTTTGGTAGCTTAAGCGTCAATGCATTAGAGCCAACCAATTTGGTGACCTCATAGGGACCGATCCATCGTTCGGTTAATTTACATGAAGCTCTTGGCAGGCGCAGATTACTTGTGCTGAGCCAGACCCTATCCCCAATGACGTATTCAGGGGCAACTGATCTGTGCTTATCAGCTTGTGCTTTCATTCGCTTCTGAGCTTCTAATAAATTAGCTTCTGCATCCTTAAGAGTCTTGACCATTTCTTCGGCAAAGTCATCAGCAGCTGGTGCTTTAGACACATGTTGCTCGAAGCCCATTCTTGGAGCATAAGACCATGTGACTTCAAAAGGGGTTTTCTTTGTAGAAGCCTGCTTCTTCGTATTGTAAGAGAATTGAGTGATGGCAAGCCAGTCAACCCATTCTGCTTCTTTTTCTGCACAGAATAAACGAAGGTACTGTTCCAAGTCCCTGTTCATTCTTTCCGTCTGACCATCTGTCTGCGGATGATATGCAGTGGATAATTTAGGGGTTATATCTAATCGTTTGCACAATGCACGCATTACTTCCGCGGCAAATTGCGGTCCACGATCAGATATGATAGTGCGGGGTAGGCCATGTGCCTTCCACACGTTGGTTAAATATAGACGAGCCGTGTCAAGGGCTGTCGTCGTCTTTAAACATGGAATGAATTCGACCTCTTTGGAAAACCTGTCCATCATCACAAGGATGGAGTCAAATCCATTTGAATCAGGCAGATCTGTAATAAAGTCTGCTGATACGTCTTCCCAAGGTGTTGTAGGAACTTCCAAGGGATGTAATTTTCCAGCGGGAGGCTGATTGCTCCCTTTCATACGTGCGCATCTATCGCAACGGGAAACATAATCCTTGACCTGTTGTGACATCAAAGGCCAAATATAGCTGCGCTGCAGCAAATCTATTGTCTTCTCAACTCCTGGATGTCCGGCAACCGGAGTGTCGTGGTGCAACGTAATAATTGATTGCCGTAGACCTTTGTCGTCAGGCACATACATTCTCATTTTGTCATCATAGAGAATTCCATCACTGTCATCATGAATGTGGAACTTCTCGCGTAACGTCTGGACTTCTGATTCTTTCAGCTTGTGCATCGCATCAAGAACCTGTTGTTTGATCTTATCGCCTTCATCGGAGATCAAGATGGTTGCCCTAATCTTCTCTGGCATTAATATGGTTACTCCTTTATTATCATCCTCGATGCCGATCATATGATCTTCTCATCTAGATAAGGCATCAGCTTTCCCCATCAAGGTTCCAGCTTTGTGGATGAGTTTAAAGTTGAACCTAGATAAATATTGTGCCCATTGCGCTTGGCAACGGTTAAGATCTTGTGCCTTCATGAAATACTGGAGATTCTTGTGATTGTTCCAGATTTCAAATTCATACTTGGCACCTTCTAGATAATGTCTCCATGCTTCGAGAGCCTGAATCATGCTGAGCATCTCTTTATCAGCAATAGGATAATTCCTCTCTTCAGGGGTCATGGATCGCGATGCGTAGGCAACTGGGTGCCATAAGCCTTCTTTTTCAATAGATAAGACTCCGCCTGTTGCAAAGTCTGATGCGTCACATTCAAGACGGAAACGACTGTCTTCATCTGGATAGGAGAGGATAGGAGCGGACGTAAACTTCTTCTTTAGCATATCAAATGCTTCTTGTTGCGCTTCTTTCCACACGAAAGGTGTATCCTTCTTTGTGAGATCATTTAGGGGTCTAGCCACTTGGGCATAGCCTTGAATGAACCTTTGGTAGAAATTAGCAAGTCCGAGGAAACTCCTAACTCCCTTCACATTCTTTGGTGCAGGCCATTCCAGAATAGCCTTAACCTTGGAGTCGTCCATCTTAATTCCATCTCGGCTAACTATCATGCCGAGGAATTCAACTTCTGGTACCGTAAAGATACATTTTTCTGGCTTGATAAATAAATCATTTTCTTTCAATCGACGCAGGACTTCTCTAACGATCTTTTCGTGTTCCTTGACGTCATCGGTTTTTGTGAATATTAATAGGTCATCAATGTATACCACCACTATGTCATCCATATTGGCAAAGATTTCATTCATCATTGCTTGGAACGTGGCGGGTGAATTGCATAACCCGAAATACATGACGAGGGGTTCATAGGCACCGTGGAAGCATACGAAGGCGGCTTTCCACTCATCGCCTTCCTTGATGCGAATGTTGTTGTATCCCCATCGTAGATCCATTTTCGTAAATAGCTTAGCTCCTTTTAGCTTATCCACTAATTGTTATGGGGTATAATTTTTCCTCTATTTTTCTCTGTTTTTCTCTTTCTTTTTGTGATCACGTGACTTACATCACGTGCTTATTTAATCATGTGACCAGCGCACGTGACTCGATAGCACATGACTTACCACGTGCGGGCGAGGACTTTATTTAGATATCACATGACTAGGCCTAGACTTGCCTAGAACATTCTAGAATAGACTCACCTAGACCGGTCTGGACTATGACATCACCTGACGTCATATGGAACGTCATGGAATGTTGTGGAACATTCCGATGATATCATATGTTTGTTAGATACAAACACTGTACCTGTATATAAGATGCAATGCCAATGCCCAGAGACCTTAGCTTGGTTCTCTTGGGACTACCCGTCTACGAGCGCACCTAAGTTTTATCCCCTCTCACTCGCTTCTCGTCGACAAGCCATCGTCGACGCTGTTCATTATCTCGTCCAAGCCTTCAAGTGGGGCTTAAACTCATTTGTTTTCTCCGCTTAAGTTTTAGTGTGACGTCACGAAAGGCTATGCCTTAGCGCTCGTCTCATTAGAACCAAGCTACCCACTTTCCCGGCGTCAGCACTACTCGTGCCTTTGCCGTTAAATACATCATTCTTCTTCGCTGCGCATTACCGCGCCTTTCATTTGATTTAGTCCCCGACCGTTGAGGTTCAGGAAGGACGCTGTGCTATCTAGGGCCCCGTCGACGGCTTCTCTCGAGAGAGAACTAGAGTTAATCCTCTAGCGGTTAAATCCCCCGTCACCCCACTTTTACTTCTTTTGGGCATCGTCCCGCGTCTCTGTGAGGCGCATTTATTGTAGTCGTTACCATAGCAACCCTCTCTACACGCAAGAGCGGTATTGTGCCCGTGCAGCCTTAGGAGAGGTTTACGATTACAACTAGCTTTATCTCAGTAGTACTTTAGGGGCTGTGCCAAGTCGGATATTGACTGGACAGCGAAAGGGCGAAAAGGAAGAAAAGGCCCTGTAGAAGAAGACACTCCATCGTGGCGCGTACTACCAGACAGCGCGTTCTCGACACTCGGGCTCAAGCAGCAGCCCTTTAATTTCATCACTCCAACCGCGTCTTCACCCCCGCCCCACAAATTAAATTTGAAGATCTAGAACCCGCTCCTGAGTGGCTGATCCCTAAACAGGAACCGGTAGATTTTCTTCACTGAATAAAGAAGGAAGAGGAACTTGAGGCAGATCTAGAAGAACAGATCTTTCACACGCCTACACCCCCTCCTCATTCTCCTTCTCCCATTCCAGCTCTACCCCGGCGAACATCAAATCGCCTTCGTTTTCCTGCACGTCGACACGTGCAAGAATATCTTCCCTCTCTTCGCCACCTCCGCCAGCAAGTACCTGCTGCCAATCGCCCTAGACACGCACCGTACTATCTGTACAACGAACCCGGCTATCTTTAGATATGGCCAACCTGCAACAAGAAGTTGCCAATTTGCAAGCTCAGCTTGCCCAAGTCTCTGCAGCTTTAACAACGCTGCAAAATCAACCCTCTAATCTCAGCCGAAAGGTTGAGATCTTCGCAGACCCAGGTTCCTTCGATGGGGACCGCAAAAACTTTTCCGTGTGGTGGGTGAAGCTCGAAACATGGCTCACTGCCAACGCAGCAGTACTGACAACCAACTTCGATGGTTGTGTTGTGGTACTTTCCAGAATGAAGGGCCCGGTGGCAGGTCGGTTTGCCGAGGCCCTAATCCGCAAATATACCGACCAAAATTCATGGCCAACACTCCACGTGTTGGGTGACGAAATCAAAAAGTATTTCCGACCCCTGGCTGATAAGGAATGGGCTAAGAACCAGCTCGTAAACCTTAAACAAGGAAAAATGAGGACCGACGAGTTTGTCGTTCAGTTCCATTCTTTGGTTCTACAATCCGAGTGTTCCCACACTCATTCAATTTACCTACTAGAATGGGCAACGCGGCCCGATATTATCAAGGAGATTTATCTCCAAGGCACTCAAAAGGGAACAATCGACGAGTACCTTGATGAAGTTCGACGAATCGGGAGTCGAGCAGATCTCTTTGAATACCAGTTTGGTAGCAAGGTATCCCAGGGGCGTGCCTGGGTTAACAACGTGCAAAATACCTCTTCCTCCAGCCGTGGAGGTAAAACATACGGAAACCAGAGGGACCCCAATGCCATGGACATTGGTGCTATGCAGAAGGGGAAGCAACCAGAGCAGAGACGGCTCCAAATAGAATGCTTCAAGTGCGGAAAGTCAGGACACTTCTTCCGCCAATGCAAAGCACCAGACTGTTGCTGTGGCTCAGGGCGACACACCTCGGACCGGCACCAGTTGTCGGCAAACAATGGGCGCCAAGTGCGTCAAACTGAAAGCACGCCAGCTGATCACTGGCATGGCATGGACTTTGAGGAAGCCAAGGCTTTCTTTTTCGACATGCACACAACGGAGATGAAGGCGCAGGGAAAAGCCTTCGGCCCTTGAACACGGGGACAGTTCAGGGTGCCACATCTCTGGCAGGTGGCAGACAGCGCCCAAAAGCATCTGTCAGGAAGCCCGAGCCTATAGCTCAAACAGGGCAAAATAAATGTGTTAATAACAATGTTTCTTTTTCTTGTAGTAATAGGTTTTCTTGTCTTGATGTTTTTGATTCCTCTGATTCTCTTGATAGTGCAATAGGTAGTTCTAAAAATACAAAAGAATCTAAAAAAATAGAAAATACAAAACAATCACAAAAAAATAGTTTAGTTTCTTTGTTCTCTGATTTCTTGGATACGTATGTAGAAGGGGGGTCCTCCTTACGAGGCTCGACGGCTCAACCCGTGCTTAATTCCCCACAACCCAAAATAACTTCCTTTATCAACTCCCTGTCCCCTGGAGATGATTTCCCTGAACGGATAGTTACTAGATCGGTTTCCCTTAAAAAGGAATTGAAACTTCCGATCGAAGTACTGGACAAACACGTGGATGTTGACACCACGACCCCTATCCAAGTTCAAGCTCTACTTGATAGTGGAGCCAATTCTATCTTTATCGATCGCCAATGGGCTAAGCAACAAGGCATTATGCTACGCAAACTGCCAATACCTATCCCGGTCTTTAATGTCGATGGTACTAAGAACCGAGCAGGAGACATTACTCATGTCGCAGAAATCCGTATGGAATACAAAGGTCACAAAGAAGTAGTTCAAGCCGAAATCAGTGATCTCGGCACTGCTGCCATAATCCTCGGATACACCTGGCTTGAATTCCATAATCCTAACATTAACTGGCAGACTGGTGAAGTTAAATTAAATCGTTGCCCAAGATCTTGCTATCAACTATCTAATTGCGCTATGCGCCTCGCTTCGATGGAACTAGAAGAAGAAGTTGAAGCTGTATCAAAATGGAAAGGTCTTATCAGTGACCTTGAAACTGATAACATGTGGAAGAAGCTGAGAAGCACAGTCGTGTTAGAAACACCTGTCAAGGAACTGGTTCCCAGCATCTATCACAAAGACTTTTACGACACTTTCTCGAAGAAAGAATCCGAACGCATGCCAACACGCAAGCCGTGGGACCATGCAATCGAACTTAAAGAAGACTTCAAACCTAGAAAAGGGCGAATGATTCCCCTTTCAGCTCAGGAGCAGGATGAAGTTAAATCTTTTATTGAAGACCAACTCTCGAAGGGTTATATTAGACCGTCTAAATCACCTCAGACGTCGCCTGTATTCTTCGTTCCTAAGAAGGAAGGCACCAAGCGGATGGTTCAAGATTACCGCTATCTGAATGAAGGAACGGTTAAAAATAATTATCCCTTGCCCCTGATTAGTCAGCTTGTTGACAAGCTTAAGGGCGCAAGATATTTTACGAAAATGGACCTTCAATGGGGATACAATAATGTACGAATCAAAGAAGGCGATGAATGGAAGGCAGCATTTGTTTGTCATCTCGGTTCTTTCGAACCTCTTGTCATGTTCTTTGGTCTCTGTAATTCGCCAGCTACGTTCCAGGCTATGATGAACGAGCTATTCGCAGATATGGACGATATTGTTGTTATCTACATGGACGACCTATTAATTTATACCAAATCGGACAATATCGATGAGCATCATAAAGCTGTTGCACGTGTGCTCCAGCGGCTCAAAGATAATGACTTATTTGTCAAGCCGGAGAAATGCTTCTTTGACAAGACAGAAGTAGAATTTCTCGGTATGACCGTGACTCGCGATGGCGTTCGCATGGATGAATCGAAAGTTAAAGCAATCCAGGAGTGGCCAGTCCCACGAACGGTCAAACAAGTCCGTTCTTTCCTCGGTCTTGCAAACTTTTACCGTCGCTTCATACTCGGTTATGCGGGAATTGCAAAACCTCTCATGGACTTAACACGTAAAGATCTCCAGTGGAACTGGGGAGATAAAGAACAACAGGCGTTTGAAACGCTTAAAGAACGCTTTACGACAGCACCTATATTGGTATATCCAGATATCGATGCGGAGTTTCGCCTAGAAACCGATGCCTCGGATTTTGCCACAGGAGCTGTCTTATCTATGAAATGTCCTGATGGAGAATGGCGGCCATGCGCCTTTAGTTCCCACGCTCTATCTGCACAAGAGTGAAATTATCAAGTCGTAGACAAAGAAATGCTCGCTATAATCCGTGCGTTAGAAACGTGGCGACATTATTTAGAAGGTGCTCGGCACAAATTTGAAATTTGGTCCGATCACAAGAATTTACAATATTTTATGAAATCTCAAGATCTGAATCGACGACAAGCACGATGGTCCTTGTACCTTACGCGATTCGACTTTACTTTGGTCCATAAGGCAGGAACTTCTATGACGAAAGCAGATGCTTTATCCCGACGTTGCGATCACTCCAATGGGGTTGAAGATGACAACAAGGGCGTCACTGTAATTCCTCCCGAAAAGATCAGAGCTCAACACGTCGTTGTAGAAGCCGAAGAGCAATCTATCGTTGAACGAATTAAAGGACTATCTAAAGATTTAGATCTAGGATCCAATTATAAGCTCCAGGATGGGCTTTATTACCGTGAAAACCGTATTTATGTTCCTGGTGATGCCAAGCTTCGCCAAGACATTCTTACACTCCATCACGATAACCCTATCGTAGGACATCCTAGTCAGTCAAAGACACAGGAATTGGTGGAACGTAATTATTATTGGCCTGGGTTACATACTCAAGTCAAGGACTATGTTTCGCGTTGCGATCGATGCGCACGCATGAAAAGTTCTCGCATTGCCCCAGCAGGCATGCTTCAACCACTGCCGATCCCATCTGGACCATGGATTGATATCTCGGCAGATTTTACAACGGACTTACCGCTTTCAGATGGTTACGACACGATCCTAGTAATCATTGATCGTTTCTCAAAGGAAGCTATATTTATTCCAACCAATAAAACGATCATGGCTCTCGGAACTGTCAAATTGTATTTGCAGCATGTCTGGAAGCATCATGGTCTTCCCACGACTATTGTCTCTGATCGTGGTCCACAATTCACGTCTCAGGTTATGTGCGAATTAGGAAAATTCTTAGGGATTGAGCTTAAGCTCTCCACCGCCTTTCACCCGCAAACAGACGGGCAAACAGAACGGATGAACCAAGCGTTACAGGAATATATCCGTCTTTTCGTTGCCGAAAAGCCATATGATTGGTCTGATTGGCTAGCGCTGGCGCAATTCTCATATAACAACAAGCGTCAGGACTCACTTGGAAAATCTCCATTTGAGGTCACTCGATCCTACAAACCAAGGATGGGCGTTGAACCGCTTCAATCCCGGGTCCCTGCAGCCGAGGATCTCGCCACCAATATGGAGAAAACCCTTGAGCAGGCTCGCAAAAACCTAGAGAAAGCGCAAGCCGCTATGAAAAAGAAAGCCGATCGTCATAGATCACAACCACCTCCTTATCAGATCGGCAATAAAGTGTGGTTAAGCACTTCTAACTTAAAGCTTCCTCGACCAAGTCGGAAGTTTACGGAACGCTGGCTCGGTCCTTACGAAATCACGAAGCTGGTCGGCTCTAATGCCGTTGAACTTCGTTTACCTTCTACGATGCGCATTCACCCGGTTGTGAATATTAGTCACATTA
The DNA here is from genome assembly GCA_021018615.1 of Phlebopus sp. FC_14. Classification (NCBI taxonomy): domain Eukaryota; kingdom Fungi; phylum Basidiomycota; class Agaricomycetes; order Boletales; family Boletinellaceae; genus Phlebopus; species Phlebopus sp. FC_14. The sequence continues at coordinate 28,002 of JAEVFL010000034.1, read as the reverse complement.
AACCTTATAAGGAACGATTGCCCGGTCAACCGGCGCAACAACCTGGTCCGGTACTAGTTACTGAAGAGGGTGATCAGGAATACGAGGTTGATTACATTGTTGACTCTCGCTTGCGAAGTCGTCGCCTCGAGTTCTTGGTACATTGGGTTGGTTATTCTGACGAGGAGCGTACTTGGGAGCCTGAGACTAACCTGAGTAATGCTCGCGATGCTATTCGCGATTTCTATCGTCGCCACCCTTCCACTCCCAGGAAATTGCGCATGGTTCAGTCGCAATTCGATTCTTTATTTTCTCCTTATGTTAATTATTGCTCCGTCGCTTCTGCTCCGTTTAATCGCCTGGAAGTCGATTCCTAGAAGGGGGGTAGTGTTACGGGGTATAATTTTTCCTCTATTTTTCTCTGTTTTTCTCTTTCTTTTTGTGATCACGTGACTTACATCACGTGCTTATTTAATCATGTGACCAGCGCACGTGACTCGATAGCACATGACTTACCACGTGCGGGCGAGGACTTTATTTAGATATCACGTGACTAGGCCTAGACTTGCCTAGAACATTCTAGAATAGACTCACCTAGACCGGTCTGGACTATGACATCACCTGACGTCATATGGAACGTCGTGGAATGTTGTGGAACATTCCGATGATATCATATGTTTGTTAGATACAAACACTGTACCTGTATATAAGATGCAATGCCAATGCCCAGAGACCTTAGCTTGGTTCTCTTGGGACTACCCGTCTACGAGCGCACCTAAGTTTTATCCCCTCTCACTCGCTTCTCGTCGACAAGCCATCGTCGACGCTGTTCATTATCTCGTCCAAGCCTTCAAGTGGGGCTTAAACTCATTTGTTTTCTCCGCTTAAGTTTTAGTGTGACGTTGCGAAAGGCTACGCCTTAGCGCTCGTCTCACTAATTGGAAAATCAGCGGGAGCGGATAATTATTCTTGACAGTGTGCTCGTTTAGATAACGATAATCTTGAACCATGCATTTAGTGCCTTCCTTCTTTGGCACGAAGAAAACAGGGAACGTCTGTGGAGATTTTGAAGGTCGTATATAGCCCTTCCTCAGTTGTTCATCAATGAAACCAGAAACTTCTTTCTGTTCTTCTACTGAGAGGGGAATCATTCTTCCTTTCTTAGGAACAAATGTGTCCTTCAAGTCAATTGCGTGATCCCACGGCTTTCAGATTGGCATGCGTTCAGATTCTCCCTTTGAGAACCGTCCGTAATACTGATGGTATGCGCTAGGCACCATCTCTTCTATGGTCTTTTCTATTTTCTTAGGCACTTCAATGCTAGCTCGTATAGCGTAGGCATGATAAGCAGCCTCTTCTTCTTCCTTTTCAAGAACACGAAGGAAAACACTTTTCTCCTTTAACAGATGGCAACTTCTGGGGCATCATGTCATCTTTACTTCGCCCTTGGCCCAGTCTATTTCAGGATTGTGCTTCTTCAACCACGTGTACCCGAGGATGATCTGATTACGTCCTAGATCTGTAACCTCTGTGGTAACGTGTTCCCTGTGCCCTTCATAGTCTATAATTAGCTCGGTGGAGTGTGTGACGTTTCCAGCCGAGTTCTTTGATCCGTCAACATTAAATACGGGAATGGGGTTGTGTAAGAGAGTGAGCGGTAGTTTTTGACTTGTAGCCCACTTCTTGTCAATGAAAATAACATTAGCACCACAATCGAGTAGTGCGTCAGCGGTGATGTAAGCTTTCTTATCATGGGAGGATGCGACTTTGATCTTCATTAAGATCTCCTTCTCCATATTGAGCGTTCTCAAGAAAAAGTCGTCTGGGATTTCTTCGTCTGACATATTTTTTTGTGATTTTGGTGAAACTGAATTAAGTACCGGTTTGAAGCCCCGGCCGAGCCCCTTCACAGAAGAGGACCCAGATCGGCTAGATACATGAAATCTATATAATGACTACTCTTCCATCTCCTACAGGCTTCAACTATAAAAGACAAAAGACCAGCCGCATAATGCCAATCTTGCATAAGTAACTTCTCATCAACCACTTGATTACCCAGATCAATCAAGCGATTTGGATTTTCTTCCTCTGTGACATCTGCGAGGCATCAGCCGTGATTCGTCGAAGCTTTACCGCTTTAGGAGTGTTCTCCTTTTAGCGTCATGTGCTTTTCTTCATTTTCTTCATAAATGTAGCGACCGAAGAGATTCCAACATTTTGAAGCTTCTTCGTCATCTTCTTTTGTAAACGTTTTCTTTCTTCAAACATCGTGATGAACTTTCCGCTTCTCCATGAATGAGACCATTGTCATCATTCTTTTCTTCTTGGTAGTTTTTACTATGCATTCCGGCATGCTTCTTCGTCAGGGGAAATTGATCCCTGCTCCATGACCTAACTTCTAGGCACGAAGGTCCGTAATGATGACGACACTGAAACTTTATCAATGCCTCCTTGCCATGTGCAAATACCGTGTAGTTTTTAGACATCGCGGTCTATATCCGTTGATATTTCCGTAATTATTTCGCTTGCTTGATGTTTCTTCATCCCTGCAAGTGCCTTGCCTAAAGGTTCCGTGACTTGAGGGTTTGAGTTGACCCACAACATCATCTTTGACCTAGCCAGTTAGTGCGTCGGCGTTGGTCGTCTATACTTCACATTGAGGGTTTTAAGGTCTCCCACAACCTTCATAGTTTTGCTGTGCATTGCAGCACGTTTCATCATCATCCATAGTTTTTATCGTGCATTGCGGCACACTTCTTATTTTCTTTTGACTATGCCACCATCGTAGCAAGCCAAACTTCTAATGCCATAACTTCCAGAGTTTCCACATCAGGACTTCTGTAATCTTCAAATGAAGGTATGCGACCATTGTCGCGATCGTGAGTGTGAACAGAGAAAGGGTGGGGTGACTTATCCAACTCCTTTCGTCTTCTTCTATTTCGTTAAAGGCATAGCATGGTCCACATTTGGATCATCATGCCCCCTAACCTGCTCGTTGCTCTAGACCAGCAAACGACGCCAGCTGTCCTCCGAACTATACTCTTGTACCTTCTGTGCTCACTTTCTTGAGAGGCAGAGTACGGCTGGCAAACACTACCATTGCAGCGTGCCTTCTTGACTACCGTTGTAGTGGAGTTCTTCTTGACTTGGAGTTCGTGGACGTTCTACTACCGTTGTAGCAGAAACCTTCTGAAACGTATGTCGTGATAAAGGTAAAAGGGATTTAGTAACCCAATGCAAGCAAAGCCAGTAATGGGGATCAAATCCTAATGAAACAACTCAAAGGCTACACATCAAGTGCTTGGTCCTGGGGTCGCTTGCACTTCATATAATCCAGTCCATGGTCAGACCGACTCTATGACGTAGAGCTCTGAAGGAAAGGATACGAGGGTCGAGTCAGCGTGCTCGAGTATCTGGGAGTAGCTGAGAGGTAATACCCAAGAGGATTCGATGGAGTCCTCTGGTCGCTTTATTGATCCTTATATACTGTACAGGGGTTTGTCCTTATTTACACTAGATCTAACCGATACTATGAAAGACATATGTTCCAGGCATGCATCAAGCATAGCCATGGAATGGAAAGGAATCATATCATCAGGGAAACACATGTAGAATGGAAGAGAATCATAAAGTGAGGATAACATGTGCTGCCATGATCACATATGAGATCGGTGAGGATCCCATGATGTGTGGCAGCCTATTAAATATGAAATAGGAGAAATGAAGAACATACAGTAAAGGTGAGGCATAAGGCTATGAAAGCCTGTGAGTCCGTGAAGACGTGACATAGGGGTATGTCCGTGTCGTGTGCAAGCTAGTTGCACATATCACGTCACGTGACCAGTCACGTGATTAGGAAAAGAGACTTAGGCGTTCTAAGTCGTTGAGTGTAAGCGCGCTAGGCGCTAAGGAAAGAAAAATAGAGAAAAATAGAGGAAAAATACATATCGTAACAGGCATGCTGGATTCTTGGCATGGAAATAATTCGCGATTGTGACAAACAGACTATTGAGCTTTCACAACATTAATACATCGAATCAATTCTCAAACAACATGGCATGAGTAACTGTCATCCAGTTGTAACTCCAATTGACCCCAACGTCAAGTTAATCAAGCTTGATGAAGCTGAAATTGACGTAAAATAGTATCAGAGCACTCTTGGAGCACTCACATATGCTATGCTTGCAACCCATCCAGACCTTGCTTTCACAGTGGGCCCAATGCATCCACATTGTTACAAACCTGCCTCCATCTGCTATGTCACAAACCCACCACCTTATTTCCTTTCCTTAACACTTGGATGTATTGCCCCATCTATATCATTATAAACCCATGACCACCTCTGTCTGCTAATGCTTTGGCACATTGGCAACCCATCTACATCATTGTGGTTGCATCTTGAATGTATCACCTCTTTTCTCTTGTTTCCAATTACTCTTTGCATTCCTGATATGCCACTCCACCAAAAAATACACTGACCCTTAACATAAAGGTATATTTTTATATATACATTCATTGACTAAATTACTGATGAACAAAATAATTTACTTCAAGTATAAGTGGAAACATAATCATAGGGGTCAGAACCTCCACACAGAAGATATTTAAGCTGTTTTTACTCTGGTGAAGCAACAAAAAATGGCCAGTGGTATGAAACAAGAATAGTTCTACTGTCTGGAGAGTTATATACATCCTTGAGCTTCTTTAAGATCATTGGAAGACATTGGCAATGTTGCCAAGGTTTTTCAAGCTTAAGCCTGCCATTGAAAAGGGGCTCTTGAAGTTAAAGAAATCCTATAATCTTATTGATCAAAGTAATATATATTTTATTACTTTGAATATGTTTCTATTTATTGTTTTGATATAATACTCAGAAATTATAGCATTGGATCCCAATTGAAAGCTGGAATACACTTCAGAGAACTGGGATTCAAAGTTTTTCAAGATAGAAAAGGAGGCTCTTGAAGAAACTGTGAGTTTATTTCTCTTAAATATTAATCATCTCACTTTTTGTATTAATAGTTTAATAAATATGCTGCTGTAATAGCTGTCCATGCATCTGATGAAGCTGTTTCATCCTTTCAAGGTATGTATATGTATTAAATGTGATTTCTTTTGTTCTCATTATATACTAGAATCTCCTATAAAGGGTGATGGTTATGACAATGCCATGATGCACAAAGCAGTCCAAGCTCGTAGAAACAGAGAGAAAAATGGTTGCAATCCACATTAGAAACTTCAGGACTATCTAAACAGTCCTTTGGAGGAGGAGGTTGATCAAGTCAAATGGTGGGATATAAGTCTTTTTTTATTCACCAATAGATTTCTACTTATATGTTTTAGTATCACTCTACTCAATATCCAGTTTTATCTCATATGGCCTGGGACTACCTTGCTATTCAAGGTTCTTCTACTGCTTCTGAACATGCATTCTCTCAAGGAGGACTCACATTTATACTTTTGCACAATAATTTGGATCCTAACACTGTGAAAGCCTTGCAGATTTTGAAAAACAGTTATTCCAGTGATGATTTGGTAGCAGTAGCTGAAGCCTTGCATTGGGAGGCTAAATCATGGACTGTAGATGTTAATTAGACTTCTAATATATCAAATTTTTATTTTTTTCATTAATCTTAAATTTTTATACTAAAGTTCAGGTTCAGGTTCAGTTCAGCCCTAGAATAGTAGGTTCAGGTTCAGGTTCAGGCTAAAGGGTCCCTGAACCAGACTGAACTGAACTTTGGCAGCCCTAGTACAGTATACGAGCTGAAGCTGACGTTTTTACTTTGAGTTTATCCTCACTCCTCTATTCCATCTCCTCTGATTGCTGTTCCTCTCAGGAGCCCTGGACTTGACTCAGAGAGCATCAGACTTTGACAGTCAGAGCAGTAGTTGACTGAAATGTCAAAAATTGGACTCCAGACATCAAAGCTAGCAAGGCCATGAAACATCGAGCAAGTTATCTCTGTAAACCTGTAAGGGAACTACTGTAGTTGTGGTTAGTGTAAGTACCATAAAATAAGGTTCAGCCACAACTGTATAGTATCACATAAGCATGCTCGCCTATCAGCGATTCCATATTCCAACATGAAATATGCATCATAGTTCTTCCTGTTCTGGATCTATCCTACCAGTAATGTTTTATTTTTGGGGTGGGTTTGTGTAACCCTCTGGATGAATAGAAAGTAATGTGGTAGGAATCGATGCACGATGTGAAGACGAACTGGAAGAACAAGGTGCTTGAAGATGTACAAAGGGTATCTATTGTTTATACATCTTCGTCCTAACCCATCAGCAACTCTTCAAAGTGCTTAGCGACCCGCCTACAGTCCTGCTACGACTTTGTTGAGCCACGGCAACACCTTTCCTTCAGCGGGGAAGTCCTTTTCATGTTTCCTTGCCACCTCGATGAAGTCTTTCCTGCTCAACCCAGTCACGGGCACCTTATCATCTCCCAGCACTTCCCTCGCCTCATCAACAACCTCGTCTTCCTCCGTAAGCTTCTTCATGACATCATGCAACAGATTGTCCTCAAGACCATCCGTATAGTCAAACCACCACTCGTCCGAGGTACTAACCCCAAAAACATGACGCACGAGTTGCCGAAATAGAAATTCGCATGTAATTTGGTCGGGGATGCATTGTTCGAGCAGGTAGACTCCCTTGCAGTTGGCAAACGCGCGAAATAGACGAGCGCCCGAGTCAGGAAATTTCTTGCACTCTGCCTCTTCGAATAGACGAATGAAAGTGGCTTGGTCCCGGACATTCCGTTGACGAAGAAGAGCAACTTTGTCGTCTGTATCATCCCAGAGAGGGTTATCGACGATAAAAAGGGGGTACTGAGCGAAAGAGGAGGTACAGATGGTTTTTGTGTTATCCCAGTCAATGATAGCGGTGATGCGCGGGTGTCTCTCGACGTCCACGACGAGGATATTTTGGGAGTGGAAGTCGCCGTGCCACAGCGGGAAACCCTTGGCATCGAGAGAGTCGTCGTAGAAAGACGGAATGAGTGAACGCATAAACCAGTGACGGGTATAGTCGCTGATATTGTGGGCAGCGCCGTACTGTTCGTTTTCTATTTCTTGGAGACGTGCGTTGGCAGCGGCCAACATCTCATCTATGCCACTCGTATAAGTGACACCATCCCCTTCCGGGTCGGAAGGCTCGATGTGCAAAATACCATCGTCAGTCCTGAATAGACAGCCAATCTTGTCGAAACGAAGCGTAGACAGCTCGAGCAAAATGTCAATGACCTGTCGTAGAACGATTTCGCGCTGGTCATCGGGCATCTCATTCCAAACGGTACACAACAGTACGCCGTCTACCTTTGACATGACGACATAAGGGGACCGGACGTTATTGAGCTCTGGGTCGAGGCATGAGTAGATGATGCGTGGGACGGGGATACTGCTGTACGTGGCGACATACTCCATCGACGTGAGCATGCTGGCCATGTTCCTGACGTTTTGGTTCATTATCTCTGGCGTCATTGGGCCAGTGGTCTCTGGATCGGGATAAAGGGGGACGCGCACGACGACCTCTTGATCATCAAGGCGAAGAAAACGAATGAGATTGAAACCGCCCGAAACCGGCTCTCCCTTCCAGTGGCATAGATCGGTAGGTTTATCAGCATTTTTACATACTGTCTGGAGGATGGCCTTCCAGTTGACGGTATTTAAAGTCGTATGAACACGGGGATCGGATTGAGAGTCATCGGTGGAGGTCATGGTCGCGTCCAGCTTGAAGATACGAGCGGGCTGCTTCGTCGGGGTAGCTAAGTGATTACCACCCACCAAACCCCAAGTTTCAAATTCCAAAATAAGCGAAGTTCCTTGCATGCACCCGATCTTCGCAAATGCTGTATATCCTGTACTAGTCGCTTGAACTTCGCACCCACAAACCTTCGTATCTAATAGTAAGGCCTAACCAATGAGAACAATTAAACCCAATTCCGATCCTGTCAAATGCTGTATTCTGCATCAATGCGCCCTTGCCTGCCACTTCGTGACAAAATCCTAATGTAAGGAACGAGAGTGAATACTCCAGTCCGTGAATGCGAGACTGGAGGAAAGAGAAAGGAGCGCATGGCGTTGAGAAATGACTATATACGGAAATGGTAGTGAGCGTGTAATCCTAATAGCTAAGTACGACGGTATGTATTTCCAACACACCCCCTCAGACCGGCGTGCGTAGACTGAGCGCGTCAAGCATCTGTTCGTGAGTTATTCGTGGTAGCGGTTTCGTCAACCCGTCGGCGATCATTTCTGCACTTGGGGTATGCGTGATTTTGAGCGTCCCGTCCTCGACACGTTCCCGAATGAAGTGATGGTGCACGTCGATGTGTTTAGTGCGAGCGTGAAAGCGGGCATCTTTGGCGAGCGCGATAGCACCAGTATTGTCGACGAAAAGCTCGGTGGACGTGTCAGAGGTCAGACGGCCTATGTCACTGAGAAATTGACGGAGCCAGAGTGTTTGCTTGACGGCATGCGAGAGCGACATGTACTCGGCCTCGGTTGACGATGCGGCGACAGTAGACTGTTTCTTGGCATTCCAGGAAATAGCGGCGGTGCCGAGTTGAAACACGTAGCCCGATACCAACTTCCGGTCGTCGACGTTGCGTGCCCAACTGGCGTCTGCATGGCCCATGAGTGTGTCGGCCTCAGTGAGGTCTCCAGTGAGGTCTCCGAGGGTTAGTGCGAGGTCACGAGTGCCGGTGAGGTAACGGTAGATACGCATTACTGCGTTCCAGTGGGGTTTTCCAGGATTCTTGCTGAACTGTCCAAGTTCACTGCAAGCAAATGCGAGGTCAGGTCGGGCGACGACTGAGAGCCAGGTAAGCGCGCCGAGGGCTTCACGGTATGGATATCTCGCCATTTGATCTTTCTCCTCTTGAGTTTTCGGGCAGTGCATCTTGGACAAGATGGTGCCAGGATCCACGGGTGTGCTAACTGGCACACAGTTGTCCATACGAAAACGTTTGAGGAGGGAGTCGATATACTGCATGTGGAAAATGGTGACGGTGCGTTTTACGCGGTCGTCGATGAGCCTAAATCCCATGAGCCAGTCCGGATCCTCCTCCGTCATCTCGAATAGTTGATGGAGGGTCCGGCGAGTCTCTTTGAGCATGGTTTTGGTACTTGCGACAGTGAGCGCGTTATCGACGTGAATGGCAGTGATTGAGATTCCGGCAGCAGAACGACGAAAGTAAACAGCGTGGTCAGAGGGCATGCGAAGGAAACCGTGAGACGTCAGCTTCTCATTCATGTGCTTGTTCCACAAGTATGATCCCTGTTTTATGCCGTATAGACTGAGTAGTAGTTTTGCAACTCTGCCAGTTTCGTCGTCGAAGCCTTCGGGTTGGCGCATATAGATTTCGTGGTCGATTTTACTGTGAAGGAATGCACCAGTAACGTCGTCTTGGCACCGATACCAGCCGTGAGCCGCAGCAAAGTGAAGGATAATTCGGAGGGAGTCGAGACGGATAGTTGGTGAATACGTATCACTGTAGTGTAAGCCAGGTATTTGCATGTACCCTTGTGCAACAAGTCTGGCTTTGTATTTGCGTATCTCACCGTCCGAGCCATATTTGATGGCGAAGACCCAGCAGGATCCTATCACTTGCCGATTGGCATGTCTTTCGACCAATTCCCATGTTCCTCGTTTCTGAAGCATATTCATCTCCTTTTTCATAGCTTCGAGCCAATGTCCTGAGTCCGAAGAAGCTAGAGCTTGTCGGTAGGTCTGGGGAACACTGCCACTGTGTGCTGCGAGATAAGCAATTTGGGCAATATTACCAATAGTTGTGTTCTCCAAGATTTCGACATCTCCATTCTCTTTTGACTCAGTTCGTGCTGTCCGTCAGGCGTTTCATGCTGCTCTGGCTTTAAGTTCTTGAGCTCTTTGGATTTCAGCAGCTTGCTTCTTCCAAGATGGGCGAGTAGTACGTTCCGAACGACGGAGGACAACAGGAATAGGTTCGGGTAAAGGAGTAGATGCTGGAATAGGGGAAGAGGAAGGAAGAGCAGGTTGAACTGCAGGTTGAATAGGTAGAGTTGAATCTGATGGTGATGTCATGTTACTGGAAGGATTGTTATCTCCACTAGTCACCCCCTCAATCCGAGCAGGAACAAGGGTAGGATCAGACACCCCCTTGCTCGGAGAGATAGTAAACTGAATAGGAGAATCGGGTAGACTCCAAACCTTTTCATAGACAATGACATCACAAGAAGCAACAAACTTGTGTTTGGATAGGATCCAGACCTTATAGGCCTTGGATCCATGGTTGAAACCACATAGGATACCATCGAGAGAGTGGGCATCGAGTTTCTTACGTAGCTCAGGGGGGATCCGGACATGGCAGCGTGAGCCGAAAATACGAAGGGCAGAGAGATTAGGTTTACGACCATGGAAAGCTTCATTAGGGGTCATGGAGTGCAAGGCACGAGTAGGGCTCCGGTTGTGAACATAACTGGCATACTGGTGTGCCTCAGGCCAGAAGGATTTAGCCATCTTGGCATCCTCAAGCATGGCAAGTGCTTGCTCGTGAGTGGTCTGATTAAATCGTTCAGCAACACCATTTTGTTGAGGAGTATGAGGAGCAGAGAATTCGTGAGTGATACCCTTAGTGGTGAAAAAATTCTTCATGGTCGCATTGATAAATTCACCCCCTCGATCAGAGCGTACGATCTTGACACAGCGTTCAGTGATGGTTTCAACTCGAGTAATGAGGGCCTCAATAAGTCGGGGAGCATCATCCTTGGACTTCATGAACTCCTTCCATCCCTTGCGACTGAAGTCATCGACAACAGCGAGGGTATAGGTAAAGCCAAGTATAGAAGTGTCGAGAGGTCCTTGAAGGTCCATGTGGATGCGGGCGAGTGGTTTGATTGCACGGGAAGTGGCAAAGAGGGGGAATGGAGCACGATGATGTTTGCCCTTAGCACAGCCATCACAAGGCATAAGGTCACCATTACCTCGAAGGTCAAGCCCAGATACGAGTTCATGGCGGACCATGTAGCGGATTTTGTTGAGGCTAATATGACCTAGACGGGCATGCCATAGGTCGAGATTGGATTGGGCTTGGGCAGTGAAGGCGATATCATGAGTAGATGAAGGGGGAACAATGGCGCTATCGATTTCATAAAGGTTTCCTCGAAGTCGACCTTCCATGATAATGGTACCATTGGACTTCTTAATCGTGAGTCGTCCATTACGTTTCGTGATCTCCATCCCCTTGCGATCCATCCGGCTCTCCGACATGAGGTTGTTCCGGGCATTCGGACAGTAGTTAACATCAGTGAGTTTGATGACTCGGTCACGTCATCCAGTAACGGAGACTTTGACCAATACACTACCATGCCCGAGAACTTCGAGTTGCGGGCCATCTTTGGCGATGCCCTGAATGGTATCATGGACTGGTGTGAACGTGGCAAATGTCGAGCGTTCGACACAGATATGGGAGGTAGATCCTCCATCTAAGATCCAACCGAACCATGAGGAGGATGGATTGTCGGAGGTAAGGTAGGTGGATGGTTCCGACGAAGAGCGCCTGTCGTCGCTATCCCCAGGATCTTGGTCACGATCGTTGCTGACTGCTTGATTGGCACGTTTGGTGGCGTGGTACTTCGACGAGGATGACAGTTTCGTCTTTCCTTTGTCCTTCGACAGCTTGTCTCTTCCTTGGTCCTGGTCGTCTTGTTTTCCTTCCTTCCGTTTAAGCGCCTCGCAGTCGCGAGTCCAATGTCCTGCCTGTTTGTGGTAGTCACAGTACGGTCGGGTTTTCTTGTTATTGTTGGACTTATGGGACGTTTGGAGGGACGTGGCAGTGTTACTGCCGGATTGATACTTCCGGGCACCTCGCTCATCACGGATGCGCTGTTCGATTTCGGCAGAGGAATAATGTTGGGACAGACCAGTAAATACGTAGTTCCAGCTCGAGGGCATGGAAAGACGGAGGAATGCTGCAAATAGATTGTCGTCAACATCACGGTTCATGAGAATGAGGTCGCGGCGGAAGCCCTTCATGACCGCGATGTGTTCGTTGACGTCGCCACCGTCAGTGAATTTTGTCGTGATTAACGACGATATGGTAAGCGTCCAATCAGTGGCGGTGGTACCTGCGTAGATACGGCGTGCCTCGTTCCACATCTCGGATGCGTACTCGAGGTGGGAGACCTGACGCATGATAGCATCGGTCATGGATGACGTGAGTACCGTGCAAACAAAGTTGTTTGCTTTTGCCCAGCGGATCCGTGTTTTGTGGTCGGCATCGTGGGCAAGGACGAAGTCGTCGGCCAGGTAGACATGGAGGCCTACGGTTTCAATGGCGTGGTACGAGGCGGTTTGCCATGTGTCGTAGTTGGTCGCCGTCAGCTTCGGTTGGATTTTGAGAAGGTGGTTGAATTTCGATGGCTCGATAGATTTGCGTAGCGTAAAATGTACGCCGTCTTCGTCATCGGTGTCCTCGTCTAGATATGACCTGATGGAAGGTTGTCCTCTGCTAGGAGAACGGGAGCCGGGAGAGTGCGACTCAGCACGGCGTGGCGTGTTGGTCACTGACGGAGGTCGAAGGTGTACTGGTATAGGACCTAGAGGCGTTGTGGTGACAGGTGGAGTGGTTGAGAACGGCATGTTGGGGTCGTCAAAACACGCTGGGTGGAGGATTCCAATTGTCGAGCTCTGGGGTTGGTTGTAAAAAGGGTTTCCGCTGCCGCCTCCTGTAGACATTGTGTCACGGCCGCGAGATGGTTCGATCGGGAGCGATGGATGGCGATCTCGAAGGTTTCGAGTGCTGTACTAATATGGTGTGGGCACAACAATGTGCGATATCGCTCGATCTTGTGGTTTGAGTCTCTATTCGACGTTGTTGGTTTTTCCGCGCTAGGCGGGGCTCATAACCTGACGAAATCCTAATGTAAGGAACGAGAGTGAATACTCCAGTCCGTGAATGCGAGACTGGAGGAAAGAGAAAGGAGCGCGTGGCGTTGAGAAATGACTATATACGGAAATGGTAGTGAGCGTGTAATCCTAATAGCTAAGTACGACGGTATGTATTTCCAACACTTCGCCTAGGTGCGTAATGGGTAGTCCTTTGAGCTCCGTCTGATGTTTGCTGTACATACCGCTTGCCACTTCGCCCACAAACGTTCGTACCATACGTAATGGTGTGAGAACAATTAGACCTATGTAGTTGAATCCTGTTTGCCTTGTGCCAACGCGCCCCTGTTTGCCGCTTCGCTGGCAACCGAGTCGAAGCGCGCGCTAGCAATGGGCAATAAATACGGCCCCTCACAAGCTGAGAGGTAGAATCCAGTCGCACCTTCCCCGCCCCCGAACATCCTTCTTCTAGCGTAAAGCAAGACCCGCATGCCAGGCGACAAAAGGAGACATCATTGCCCCGCTTGTACCAAATCCACCATCGCAAGTGGAGCACAATGCCACAAATGTGGGCAACTTCCTCCATGCGCGAATGGATGTGGTAGATTCGTGAGTCGCCAAGGAAATTATTGCCCTTCGTGCGAAGATCGTTACAGTAAATCGGCATCGTCATGCAGTTACGCATTGGAGCTTACACCTTGGATTTCACAGAACGTGAATTGAATAAAGCCAGGAAGAACAAGGGAAAATAAAACGTGTGAACCACCACTGGTGGGTTACGCACATCACCGCGAGTGTGCACAGAACCCACCGTACATGGCAGTGTATGTTCTCCAAGCCTGAATATGATTGTTGAAGTCGCGTCGCATCCGGTTCGCGTATGTACACCCGACCTTGAATAATTGGATGATTTGGGTGTATGATAAATGGTGAATTGTACCGATAGGTTTGACCATAGTGCCTTTGAAGCGGAAGACGTGTGTGCGATTCTGGGATTCTAGCTCGCCATCTTCGTCGTACTCCATTAACGAATAGCTCCTTGTTGAAAGTGGAGGACGTAGTGGCGCATGACTCGGGAACGGGGGCAACCGGTGATTGACGGCGTGCGTTATAGCTTGCAAACTCGACCGCGTGTGATGACCGCTACCATGCCAGAGTCCTTCTCAACTGTTGCATTGGAAAGAGGCAGCGCTGGCTTTGATCTCGTGGTAAATGGCGGTGGCAGCCTTGGCGTCTGCAATTGAGGTTGATTTGGTGGGCATGCGTTTCACCTCGTACCTACTAAGGACGCTGTAAAAGTTCTGTCCCCAAGTCCTCCGGGTTAGCGTCTCTTGGCTCCGCCGTCCATCCCCCTGTGTTCTGCGTCGACGACGACTCGAAATTGATCATGCACAAGTTGCGAGCGTGCTCTTTGTCCAGACGTACGCATTGCGCTTGGTACGCGCTCAAGACCGAACGAAACACACGTCATTGCTTCGCACAAAAAATATATTCGCTGTCGAAACAATATCAGGAAAATCAGCAGAGACGACATGCAAGGTGAAGTAGAATACATACTTGCCATTGGTCTTCACTTCTCTTCGTTGACGATGGGATCATGGAATGACTATTGAACACGAAGGCGTGAGCACACGGCGGGCGTCGACTACTGAGTGCATCACAAAAATTGCAGAATTATGATATGACCAAATAGATGATGCAGTCCGCCGAAGTCGTAGGCATATCTATCTCACGTTAGCGAGTATCACATAGGTAGTATATTTTGAAATATCAGAATGCTTGTCCGAAGTATTTTGACATATCTCAGGCAGTTTGTGAATGTACGTTGGAATGTATGAGTGTGTAGCATGAATCAGAGTGCACTGTACCCTTCTTGAGCATAGATATCGTCGTCCAACTCCTCTCCCTCATCTGCAACTACCCGATCAACGTCCTCTTCGTCGTCATCATCGTCATCATCGATGTTGCTCCCGTCAATGTCATCGCGCCCATCGTCGTCAGTGTCATCACAGTCCTCCATCACATTTTCCCATTCTTCCTGTTCTGTTGGAGTCAAACGTCGTGACATATTATGTAATCCCACAATTTTCCGTTCGTCGTAGAGCTAGACATACCTCAGTGACTTCCACAGTTCACTGAGGTGAGATATCATTTATCCCCACTCGATTTACTCTTACTGACGTACCATAGCGTTACTTATTGCTATAGGTACATATACCCAATATATCAGTGACTTCCACAGTTCACTGAGCGTTACTTATTGCTATAGAGCACACGTCGGGCGGTTTCAATCTCGTTCGCTTTCTTCATCTTGACGATGATGAGGTCGTCGTGCGCCTCCCCCTTTATCCCGATCCAGAGACCACCGGTCCAATGACGCCACAGATAATGAACCAGAACGTCAGAAAAATGGCCAGCATGCTCGCGTCGATGGAGTATGTCGCCACGTACAGCAATATCCCAGTTCCATCCATCATCTGCTCATGCCTCGACCCAGAGCTCGATAACGTCCGGTCCCCTTATGTCGTCATGTCAAAAGTAGACGACATACCGTTGTGCAAAGTCTGGGATGACATGCCCGACGACAAGCGCGAAGTAGTTCTACGCCAGGTCATCGACATCTTGCTCGAGCTGTCTACGCTCCGTTTCGACAAGATCGGCTGTTTATCCAAAACTGACGAGAGTACTTGGCGGGTCGAACCTTGCATAGCGGATGGTGTTACTTATACGAGCGGTATAGATGAAAAGTTGGCCACCGCCAACGCACGTCTCCAAGAAATAGCAAACGAGCAGCTCGGCGTTCTCCACAGTGACCTCGATTATATCCGACACTGGTTTATGCGCTCACTCATTCCATCCTTCTACGACAACTCCCTCGATGCCAAGGGTTTCCCGCTGCGGCACGGCGACTTCCACTCCCAAAATATCCTCGTCGCCGACGTCGAGAGCCACCCGCGCATCACCGCCATCATCGACTGGGATAACACACCAAACCGTCTGTACCTCTTTCGCTCAGTACCCCTTTTTTATCGTCGACAATCCTCTGTGGGATGATACAGACGACGACGTTCATCGTCTTCGTCAACGGAATGTCCAGGACCAAGCCACGTTCAATCGTTTATTCGAAGAGGCAGAGCGCAAGAAATTCCCAAACTCGGTACCCTGTCTATCTCGCGCGTATGCCAACTGCAAGGGAGTCTACCTGCTCGAACAATGCATCCACTACCCAATTATGTACGACTCCCTAATTCCGGAACTCGTGCATCATGTTTTTGGGGTCGGTATCATGGACCAGTGGTGGTTTGACTATCTGGATTGTCTCGAGGGCAATCTGTTGCATGATGTCGTGAAGAAGCTTAAAGAGGAAATCCAAGTCGTTCGTGAGGCGAGGGAGGTGCTCGGTCGTGATGAGGTCCCTGTGACTTGGTTGACCAGGAAAGGCTTTATCGAGGTGGCAAGGAAACACGCAAAGGACTTCCCCGAAGGAAAGGTATTGGAATGGCTGCACAAAGTCGGAGAAGGACGTACTTCGAAGGAGCTGCTGATCGATTAGGACGAAGATAAATCAATTATATCTCTGTATATCTTCATCCGCCTTGGTCTTCTAGTTCGTCTTCCCATCGCACATCCCTGTCGCATTATTTTGTAGAAGTTCGTCTAGATGAACCACACCCCCAAAACGTAGGATTACCAGTGATAACATGTAGAATAGATGCAGAATGGAGAGAAAGTTCATACGCTTAACGTCCATACATATTTCGGTCACCTACCGCTCCGACGGAGGCAACGCATCATAAATATCGCACAGCTTGACCTTTCATCTAATAAGCCTTCCTACATCCACGCAGTACATCCAAGGGACGTGACTCACCATTCTCCTGATCGCTCGAAGCCGTCCCCAGCGAACACAATCGCTATACAAAGGCTGCGAGTGGCTTATGTAGCATACTTAGCATCTGTCTGCAACGAACGAGTCATTAAAACCACAAGTTAGATGTCACCGCGAAAGATCAAGGTGTACATCAATATGGCTGGCTGGTTTGTATGCATCCCAACCAAAAGCAAATACGGCCGACATCTGTTGACAAAGATGCCCAGGTCCTACAGTGTCGTTCACTCAAAATAGGCAACTCTACTATAGACAACAACAAAATTGTAATTACACCTCCAATATTGCATCTTTTTACATTTCAACTACATAGATGTACTCTAATGCAGCAGGGGGTGGGGGCTATCAGAATAAATTTTCAAAAATCGGCCATCCTGGCTCGAAGTCGACCCAGAAAGTGAACTTGAGGCGGAGTTTGTCGGAGTTTCCATATTTGTCGATCGGAGTTACTCGTTTTGGAAATCGGCATGACGGCGCGAGCTCCGACTCCGCGTTCAATTGACCAGCACACCAACGCTCATCATCACCGCTGGACCACAGCGGCGGTGAGACTTGTACTTTTTGACGGCGTATTCTACTTGACGTGTATTGAGTCCTTTCCTGTAAAAATGTCAGCTTGATTAGTGAAAAAAGTTGAATTACATACCTGTAAGCATCCATATAGCGCCAACTTTTACGAAAAAAAGCACGGATGGTCTTGACTGGGCAGGCATCCAGGATTTCTGGCACGAGGCACCTTGCAGTGAGAAATGTGCCGTCAGCAACAATGCGGAAGCCTGCGGTGATGTTGCGGTGATCAGACTCATCAGCGTAACGCTAACACTGCACCAGAAACTCACGCGCTTTCACCCACCCCCAGTACATCTCGATGGGATTGAGTTCGCAATGGAACTTTGGCAAGAACCAGCACTTGTGGCCCGCTTCCTCGATGATCATCTGAATGAGTGGTTTTTCGTCCTTAAAATCCTGCTGGTGTGACAGCATTTTCCGCATACAGCAGTCTTTCCTGGTGGACTCCTGGACAATGTCAGTGTGGGTCTCGAGAGGTTCGTCGCCCCCTTCTGCCGCCGCCTGTGCCTCACGATGCAATTTCTCTTGCGCTTCTCGTGAGAGCTTGCAGAATTGACACTCCCCTACCACCTTGCCTCCATTCGCTGCACGCAGCACCGGAATGAGGCCACGCTCCTCCAAAATGCGTGACATACCCTTCGCTTGGCCACGAAACTCGTAATCAGGGTGTCCGTGTGGGAGGTCTTTTGGAAAGACCATCGTCTGGGGCCTTCCACGGAGCGACGGGTCAGGATTATCCATTGGTATGTACGTGTCGTGCATCAAGCGCTGTTTTCCGCCGGGCCTAACGTTCATTTCTTTTGCATTCAATGCATCCTTGGCGAAAGCACCGTGTGCCGACGATTGATCGAAGACAAACTCGGCAACAGCGTTAGGATACATATACTCAAAGATCGGTATCGAGCGCTTGACCTTTACGACCATGATGAGCAATGATCTTCATGCGAAAAGCGGCGTACCTGTTCAACAAGCTTATCATTCGTCCAGAAGCCGTCGTGGTTCTTTCCGGAGTAGATGATCTCTCGTGCATTGGTGCACTTGAGCTGTTGATCTTTGTGTAAGTTAGCGTGCTCTTGCAGTTGTGCTTCTGACAATGCGAGACGCCCAGTCTGCTCGACGATGAAGTCCGACACATGGATTGCCCGTCCTTGACCTTTCTTCCGCAGTGGCATCTTGCCATCACGGACATATACACGACGACGCAAGTCATTGGCACGAATAATCATTTCGTCGTGCATCAATGGTACGTGAAGCCTTTCACCAGGGGATAAATTAGGTTCGATTGGCTCAAGATCAGCATCTTCATAGGTACGACGCAGCCTGGTAGCAAATTAATGGGTTGCGTGGCGTTTTGGTGGAGGAAAGTGTTTACCTGTCGAACTGAGCAAACTTGCTCAAAAAATCATTGCGGTAGGCAACAACATCCTCTCGTTCATGTCCATCAACGTAGACTCCTTTTCTGACCTCCTTTAGCTCGTAACCAAGCTTTGCCAACCAGTGGCGTGCAGTCCCCTCCGATATCTTCTGTCCACCAGCATCAAGGCCCAATGATGGGATAATTACGTCGTTTACCTGCTTCATTAAAAGGAGTGGTGTGATCTGGCGCATGCTTGTAAGCATGAATCAGTTCGATGGAGATTGTCACTCACTTCACCATTTGCAAGCACCGTAAGGTATCGTCGCACGGCCTGTGCAATCCGCTCATTATTTAGGAGTGATGGGTGCGCGTGATGCTTTCCTTTACTAGCAGGTGGCAGCGTTCGAAAGCGGTCAATATATCTGTAGAGTGAGCGGATCTTTCGGGCCATATAGGGTCCCTTTCCAACAGATACTGCGACGGTATGGCTTGCTTTACACATGGGTGCCTTGATTCGAGGGTTTTGCTGATATTTTGCCCACAGTTCAATGAACTGTTTGACCGAGTTCAAGTAAAATAACGAGGTGAATGATTTGAACTTCTTGGTGTCGACAATAAGCTTCTTGATGGTTTCCATAGCCGACACTGACTCTACCGTGTCATCTTCATCATCCTCTGTCATGTCGAGAAATGATGTCGCAGTAGGTATTTCACCCTCGACATGTTGCGTGCCGTCCTCCGCTAATGATAGTGTCATGCCAGTAATCACTGGACTGGGAGACAGAGCGTTGGACATGAACAGTGGGGACCCATCTCCACTTGAAATTGGAGGAGTTGAACTGGAACGAGAAGGGGGTGTTGAGTCCTGATGGTCCGGGGCGATAGATGGCTGTACGCTTGGTTCGCGATCCTTGGTGGGCGCTGAGGGCTTCGGCATAAAGAATGACGTGATTTTCATGTTATTCCTTGCACCATGCTGTAGCTCCCTTTGTCGAAGGTAAGTTCGTGTTCGTCCAGTCCCGGTATAAGATGGCATTACATATTTTGGCAGCTTTGCTGGCTTTGGACCCTATGGAGCACTCTAAGCCATAGCAAAGGGCATTCATGATATACCCATTACTCACCGAGCTCATGATATTTGCCCAAAATCTATGTGCGGATATAGCTGCCTGGCGAGCACAGTGTTCAATGTAATCCCCTGTTTCTTCGGCTTCAAACTGTGCAAGGGCTTCTTTTCTTTTCTCGCCAGTGCAGATAATGTCACTGTCTGACTCCTCTCCACTTTCATCAGAATCACCATCATCCACTGATCCCTCTTCAACCTCTAAGTTATCCAGGAGACTGAATGACATGTCATTGCTCGAGTTGGCCTCCGAGTCGGTTCCATCAGAGTCCACGGTATCAGAAGGTTCGTAGGTTGGATCAATGGTGACATCCAGGAGGTCCTCGATAAGACCACTATTGAAGAGCTTGACTCCAGAGGCATGTTGGCGCCTTGCCTGTCTCTGTCTTTTTGATGGACGGGCCATATCTGCTGGTCTAGCCTATGATATGTTTTTTTCCTCACAAAAGTGAACAATTACATAATCAGGGGTAATTTCCAAAATGCAGAATTACGCTAATTAGACCTATATTTCCTATCAAAATTTTCATCTGAGGACTTTGCGACCAAAGACAAGCCCGGCCGAGAGGTGCTGGGTCTTAGTGAAAGACACTGTACAGTATATTGAAAAATGTCGACGAGGGATCATCGCACGCGACAGAGAGAAGAGTATATACTTCCACACAACACACGACGCAGAGATCTAGTGTAGTCCTTTAGATTTATGTGCATAGACATCTATACTCGATCACCTGTGAGAGCTACAAGGTCCTGTCCGGCAAAAACCGACTCCCGGTATTCCTCGCGGATGGGGTCGATGAAAAGTTTCTTGAACACAGCCCCGGGCCCCATAGGCTCCCCAAGTCCCATAGGCTTACCAGGCCCAAGCCCCCACTGACTGGAACGTTCGAAATCACGCATTGCCCAAGCAGCATAGATCGATACCAAGTACGTCTGGGCGATCTTCAGATGAAATTCGTGGCCCTTGCCAGGAGGGTAATTTTCGTCCTTGAGGAGGGAGGGAGAACAGAAAAAAAGGTACCCTTTTTCCTTCCTGCACGTCTTTGCATCTCCTTTCAACCATTTATCCAGAGACTCGTTCTTGAGATGCTTTCCGTCACTGTAGCGAAGGCATATCCAGGTGAGCACCCACACGAACGATTCTGCGTCGTGTTCATAAAGGTGTTGGACATTGGCACCCCTGAGAGCTTTGTCGGTGAGGAGATCGAGTGCCATGAACGGGGCCGCCCCGGTAATACGCTGGGCTCTACCGGTTGATGCCAGATCAAAGTCAATCAATATGCCCACAACGTTGCCCTTCTCATCGCGATAGTACAGTAGGTTGGAGGGGTTGATGTCCCGATGGTAGACGCCGTTCCGCCACAGCACGAGGTGACCTGCACCAAAGAATCAATCGCACTGTCCGCGTCAAATAAATAGACGTGGCTCACATCCGACCGTCGCCCACCAAGCACGTAAGAATTCGTCACCGACTAATTCGGTCATTGACCTCGGTTTGCGAAAGGTGACAACACAATAGAGGACATGGTCTCCACTGGTGTCCAATTTGAGATGGTAGTCATGGATCAACCGAGTGGATGTGTCCGAGAACTGTTTATAGCACACCAGCTCGGGAATATGACCTTTGACGACCACCTTGCTTTCTGGGAGCCCGTGGTGAGTGGCCCGTTCCTTGAACGATAACTCCAGCGTGACATTGATTGGTTTATCTGACTGGTCTCCGAAATGCATCTCCTGGAATTCCGGTCCTGGTCCAAAGGCAGAGCCTATTCTGAAATTCAGACCCCAACCAGGGGTGTCGAACCGTTGCATTGAAGACTGGAGGAGCAACCATCGCGGGAGATCTCGCACGAGGCGTAAAGCAGAACACTGAATGGTGCCCTGTCGATCATAGCGCCGAGCGTATAACTGATCACCTAGCGTAACCAAGGTAAATGTCGGACTTTCTCAGGGTAAAACCAAAAGGCCACTGAAGGACGTACCAACGACAATGAGGCCAGCAAGCAGCTCAGCTGCATGACCACTGGCTTCACCGATAGTAACTGGGCTAGTCGTCGCCACCTTTGCTCGTTTCACTTGAGATTCAAGAGGGAGTTACAGTATCTGACGCTCGTTTGCGATAGTTCGAACTCGCTGTTTCGGGGAAACTTTGAGATGTTCGACTGAAGAACTGCAATTGGTGGTCCCCACAATGCCCATGCACGCACACACGTGGAATTCTCCTGTTGCAAAGTTGGGACCATCAGGGCAAAACTGTCAGTTTGAAGCTTGAAGACGACTGTCTGCATTCGATCTTTTGCCAGTTTGCCATCAGGCCGCTGATGGCAACAATCACGTCTACCAACACAACGACGTTTGATGGCTAGGTAAGAGAAGCAAGTGCTAACTAGGCTACCGAGCAGGGCCCTAGCATGTTATCATTCCTACCTGGCCTTACACGAGCAGAACTTTCACTAGGGGTGATTATCAGGCGGTCCTCGTAGTCAAGTCCATGACTTCCACCCACTTAAGAACGGTAGCTGGGTCGCTAAGCACTTCGAAACGTTGCTGATGGGTTAGGACGGAGATGAATAACTAATAGATAACTCTTTGTACATCTTCATGCGCCTTGTTCTTCCGGTTCGTCTTCACGTCGTGCATCGATCCCTGCCGCATTACTTTCTATTCATCACGAGGGTTACACGAACCCACCCCCAAAATAAAGCATTACCACTGACAACATGTAGGATAGATCCAGAACCAGAAGAACTTCAGTCAACTACTGCTCCGACGGAGGCAACGCATTATAGATATCACACAGCTTCTTTCCTTGACCTGACACATGCAACATTTCTACATCCACGCAGTGCATGTAAGGGACATGGCTCACCATTGCCCAGGTCGCTCGACGCCGTACCCTGCACATCCTCCGCAAACACAACCGCCATGCCCCTATCACGCAACAAGTGAGTCAGTACAACCGGAAGTTAGATGTCACCGCGGCAGCCGACTGACAGATCAAGATGTACATCAGTGTGGCTGGTTGGTTTGTATGCATACCAACCAAAGCAAATACGACCAACATTCGTTACCACCACCACCATCATCATCACGGGAACCATCAACAGTCAAAACCAAACATGACAAGGACGGACTGACCAGTGAAGGAACCAGGGACCAGCATTGTCAGCGACGAATCGGATCGTCACGTTATTGGTCGGTGTACCTGAGTTCACGGTGTCGCGACGGACGGGATTGAGGTAGTCTCGCTCCACCGCTCCTGACGACATCGAATCTGTGCTGTAATAAATCAAATCATATCAGCTTCATGTGGGCGATGGATCCTG
Source organism: Phlebopus sp. FC_14 (assembly GCA_021018615.1). Taxonomy (NCBI): domain Eukaryota; kingdom Fungi; phylum Basidiomycota; class Agaricomycetes; order Boletales; family Boletinellaceae; genus Phlebopus; species Phlebopus sp. FC_14. Next base: position 4,882 of record JAEVFL010000034.1, on the reverse strand, counting down.
TATTTTTTTTTGAGGGGACAGAGTTGTATACGTACAGCATGTAGATGGAACGAATGCTGTGCGAAGTACAGAGAGACAGATAATGAATACCGACTCAGTCAGTCGAAAGACCCCAAGTGCATTTCGAATTTGACACATACCGACGAGGTGAGGAGCGCACCGGGGAAAGGTATTTCCACGACTGTACTGGCGGGTAACGCATATCCGAAACACTGCGGTACCAAATATCCTGGCACCTGCAGGAAAATTGGCGTCTCGGTACCCCGTTAGTGTCCGACTGGATATAGCCCCTGTCGAACTGAGCGACGACGTTCAGTTTCACGTCCGCGTTGCCGACTCCTGGTCTGCCAGACACCATCAGCCGTGCAACTCGTACTCGGCCAGTTCATCGGACAGCGTCCAGGTCCGAGTACGTCGTGCTCATACAGGTGTGGGGAGGGCTTCGATGGTCAGGAGGTCGAGTGCCATGAACGGGGCCGCTGCCGGTACGCTGGCTTCCAGTAGCGTGATCATCGGTCGATGCCGGATCGAAATCATTCCAGGACGTTCACAATTTCGATGTTCTCATCAAGATGGTACACGAGGTTGGAGGGGTTGATGTCTCGATGATGGACGCATCTTCACAAAAAATCAATCTTATGGTTTGATCCAACGTAGTGGACATGACCTACCGACCGTCGCCATGCAAGAATTCATTACCACATAGTTCAGCGATGGACGCCACACGATGGTTGTGAAAGACGAGGACGTATGGAAGCACATGAGCTCCGGAGGGCTCCAATCCAAAGACCTTCAGTGGATGGCTCTGAAAACTGTTGAGAGTACATCAGCTCGACAGTGTAAGTCTTTTTCTACAAAACGGACGTTGGCGAGACCTGGATGCGGGAGTAAACGATGCTCTGGACAAAGTCTGGCTCATGGTGACGAAGGTAGAGAAACAATACGCAAGATTCCCCGCGATTTTTGTTCCTCCTGTCCTGCACCTCAATGCAACAGCTCAACCATCGTACTCGGGGGCTGGATTCCAACATAGACCCTGACTTTGGACAGCGACCGAAATCCCACGGGACGCACCCCGAAGACCACGCAGTTGAACGACGTCGCGCTGGAACTATCGCCAAGGCGCAGGTCGCTCACTACGGTCTTGATGGCAGGGCCTCCAACGCCTTCCCCGCTACAAGCCGTGAACTCAACTGTCGCAATGGCCTCATAGTGGAGGTTTTCTGTGGGGGGAAATGTCCCGAGAGAGCGAACTCCAGATCCTCAAGCGCGTAGAGGGCATCGCAAAAGAGAAGGACGATATCAAAGGTCATATTTCCGAGCTGCTGTGCCAAGAAAAGTCCTCGGACACGTCCACTTCGTCGATTCGTGACTATCACAAACTGGAACCCAGTGGAGGACCTGTCCTCTATGTTTCTCCGCTTTCGCAAAGTGAGTCCGATCACTGACCTAGTTGGTGATGAATTCATGTACGCGTGGTGGGCGATGGTTAGATGTGAGTCGCGTCCATTATTCGATGCAGACGATGCAATGGATTCTTTGGTGCAGGTCATCACGTGCTGTGGAAGGAGGGCGTCTACCATCGGGATGTCAGCCCCATCAACCTACTGCACTATCGCGATGAGAAGGGAAATGTTGTGGGTGTCCTGAATGATTTCGACCAGGGATCAACCAGTGATCACGCTACTGGAACCGAACGTACCGGGACGGTGCCGTTGATGGCACTCGACCTCCTCACTGACGAAAGTCTTAGGGGCGAGGTCCAACACTTGTATGAACACGACGCAGAATCGTTCATCTGGGTGCTCACCTGGATATGCCTTTGCTACCACAACAGAGAGCCTCTCGAGAACGCGGAACTGGACAAATGTCTGATAGTAGACGCACTGAGGTGCGGGGAGAAAAGGTCGCACTTCTTGCTACAGTCTGGCGGCCTTCTCAAGAACGAGGATTACCCTCCTGGAAAGGGCCACGAACTTCATTTGCGGATGGCCTATAGTTACTTCAAAGCGTTGAAAGCTAGAAGGTTCGCAAGTGAGAACGATAAACCAGACCCGTGGCGTAGGGAGCCTGAGACCGTGTTCAAGAACCTTTTCATGGACCCCATCCCCGAGAAATTTCGGCCGTCAACTCTTGTAGGAATTGGTTGGGAGAAGACTTTGTAGCACCCCACCGAATCCGAGCCCGTATAACGTACCGTTCGGAGCTGTACCAAACCTTTGTGGATATGTAACGTGATATACAGCAGTCTCTGGTTCTTAGTCTATCAGTCGAACGTTCCTCTAGCTCGGGCTGTGATAGGGTGAGCCGAGCAGCCCGGTACCCAATGGCCGTGAGAGATGTACATTTCTGGTGCGTACCATTAGCTGGCATTTAGCGCTGCTTTGCCATTCACGATGTCCTCTCTCATGACACTGGACCTCGTGTCTCAGCACCCGCTGACTCGTATCCGATCGTTTCAAGCTCATGGAATGTACAAGCAATAATGATGGCTCCACATTCTTGACAGATTCGTACTAGCACAAACCAAGTAAGTACTTAATACCCAACGAATAACAAGCGACGATTTGTTCGCTTTCACCATGGTGCGTCGGGAGAACAGCTGTCAAATTGAATTGACCTCCATCGTGAGACGATAGGCTTATTTCGAGGGTTCGCAGTGCCAACGCATCAGCCTCAGCAGCGAGGTTCTGATGTTTTGGGACGTTTTCCCTGGTACTGCTGCCAATGCATGTGGATCGCTGGCATGCGTGTCTTATAGGACCCGGTTTCTTGCTCGTGTTCATCCAGCAAAAGAAAGGCCGAGTCCCTCATCATATGGACGTTGGATCTTCCCCAACTTCTATTTATGTGTCGTAACATCATTCCTCTATAAAAACCACATGTGAAACTTACAGCCCACCCACCAACGTTTGTTACTTGCACACTGGATCTCGCGTGCCTCAATTATGTTCGCTGTTCTCGCTGTTGCATTGCTCGGTAACGTCGTCGCCAGCGCCTCTCCTACACTTACCGCCAGGCAGAGTATCACGTCTCTGACAACGCCACAAATCGACTCGTATAACCCCTACACGTACTATGCGAGCGCTGGGTACTGTACGCCCGCCCAGACCCTTGCATGGGATTGTGGAGGTACGGTCACGTCTGATTCATCGACGCGATGTAGTGTCTAAACTGGTGGATGACCGTCATTCCTTCATAGCGAACTGCCAGGCCAACGCTGCGTTTGAGCCGGTCGCATCGGGTGGTGACGGGGCTGTTGTTCAGTATTGTAAGGGCGTGCGTTTTCTTTCCAAGGGTTGAAATGCTTACGACGAAACGTAAGGGTTTGTTGGATATGACCCGAACCTCGATACGGTCATCTGTCTCGCATCAGGGAACCAATCCGTCCGCGATGTGAGATCTGTTCTTACGCTTGGATATATAATCCACGCGACTGTCCTTCTCACATTGATGTTGCTTCGATGCTTGTTAACCTCCCCAGCCTGCCCCCTCGTCACGGACGCAGACTTTTTCCTAACCAGTCTGGATCCGAATTTGTTCCCAGGGATCAGCTCGAGCATCGAAGTTCACAATGGCTTCAGGGATGAACAGGCATCGTACGTCCGTTTGTCACGAATTACTAGATAACCAAGCTTATCCAATAAAGCACGGCTACGGATGTCCTTTCAGCTGTTCAAACTACCATGTCCAAGTACAGCACCACGTCGGTGACGATGGTCGGTCACTCGCTCGGTAAGTCTCAAAGCCCAAGGTGGAGGTATCACAGTGCACATACCAATTATTCGTTTTGATCACCTTTTTTTTTCGGCATCCAGGAGCTGCAATACACTTCTTGATTCGGTCTACCTTCCCCTCTGGTAGCCGCCGGAACAAGTTTCAAGACCGTCGGGTATGGCCTTCCTCGCGTAGGAAACCAAGCGTTCGCAGACTACGTCGACGCCAACCTTCACCTCACCCACATAAACAACAAGGAAGATCCTATACCCATCTGTCCTGGTATGTTCATGGGTTTTGTACACCCCGCCTGGTGAGATACACATCGAGGATTCGGGCGAGTGGGCAGCGTGTCCTGGTAAGTCCATTTCTATACCAATATCTCCCACCACAAGTCCAATCTAGAAATTACGCGGTAACTCAAGGTCAAGATAACCCAAGCCCGCAGTGCATTGTTGGTGACGTCCCTAATATCTTTGAATCCAACGAGTCGGACCACGATGGGCCATATAACGGTATCGAGATGGGATGCTGAACGGACAAGCATGGGGATTAATTTGTTGGTTCGTAAACCTATTGTGTAACGGCTGCCGTTCCTTTTGGGTCGTGTTAGGGTTACTAACGCTGTATGTTGCGGTCTCCTGTGGATAATTAGGTATGTCGTCCATTGATCCATGATATGGCTTGAACGCCATTGAACATCCTGTGTGATCCCACATGTCTTCTTACGCCGTTCATCAATGAGTCTCCTAGAAGGACTGGAATTACCATCTGTTTGACTGTCAGTTGCGTTGGATGGTGACGTTTGAAAGACTGAACCTGAGCAGACGTCGCCTGTGTTCAATTCTGACATTTTAATATCATTCGTGCGGGTGAAGTTTCAAAATTTCACTTGCCACTGGCAGTGACGACTCCGCAATTGCTCTCAAGTCAGACTAGGGGTGTCACCTAGGGACCGTGATTGAACTGTGCTGGCAACATCCAACCAGACCTTTTCTGTTATCCTCGTCGACACTGGTGTTGTACCATCGATCTTTACTCGAGCGCTTTGAGCGCCATAGACGCCGTACTGCGCATAGACGCTCGTAGACCAGCCGTGGGCAAAGTGTCTAAACTTCAACTACGCAGGGCTAATAACATCACACCACCGCATCCACATACGTGT
>JAEVFL010000033.1:0-68184 GCA_021018615.1 Phlebopus sp. FC_14 | reverse complement strand
CATGGTGCTCACCTTGATGAATTGGGCCTTGCTCGTCGAGAGGGATCGATGGTGAAGTTGGCCTGACCGAAACGGATATTGCCGAACATTGCCTTGTGGCTGTGCTATAACTGGTCTTCGGTTATGCAGACTACTGCAGGTGCTATAGTAGCTCACTAGCAACAGACAAGCGTTGTACGCTCTCTTCTCACATCTAACACTAGGGATCCTAGGAAGTCGCTGTCCGAGGAAATTTCGTGAGAGACTGTACGATTCTACCTACGATTGCACTGCGGTACCATCGCCAATGACATCTGAAAAGGCGAGATTGGCAAAGGAGAAGGTGAGCACCAGGATCGACACAGATCGAGACCATCACAGCTAGTGTCCTCTCGGAGGCTCTGATGGGACAACTTGAAGGGAAATACAGCCTTCAAGGCCGCTGACTATGCGACTGCGGTCGGTCATTACACTAGTGCCATCCTTGCTGACAGCAGCGACCCAACTTTTCATCTCAACCGTGCCGCTGCATATCTGCAATTAGGCAAGTGCGTCCTACTGAGTGAATCATTACATCCTCTGTCCTTGTTGATGAATCGAGCAACAGAAACGAAGATGCAGAACGGGATTGTACCAATGCCCTTACCTTAACCCCGAAGAACGTTAAGGCGCTATTTAGAAGAGGTCATGCCCGCAGAGCGTTGGGGATGTTTGAGGATGCACGAGCAGGCGAGTCAACTAAACCTGCTCTTCCACTCGAACTCATTAGCATTATGCAAGACCTGCAAGGTGCTTTCGCATTGGAACCCTCGAACTCGTCCGTAAAGAATGAGCTCGCGGAGATCGACAAGTCAATACAGGAACAACGGCTAAAGCAGAGCAAAATACCAGTCAGTGATCAGTCACCACGACGAGAGGAAATGCTCACTCCTCAGCAAAGAGCGATCCGCACCCTGCCAGTGTTCCAAAAGCCTTCTCTGCCCTATCGCCCAAACGTCGCCGTGTACCTATTGAAATCATTGAGCGCGAGATAGATATAGCTGCAAACACCTTGAAGGAGACCAAGCCTCCTAGAGAAGAGAAGGACGACCAATTGCTGCAATCGGTCTCATCCAGAACCTTGAATATCGGATCGCCCAGCAAAGAAGAACAAGTAATGCTACTGCCTAGACCTCAGACATTTGCTGATGCCAAACGGTCTCGGGAATCATCCAAGCCCACCCGCGTCCGCGGCGGGATATTCCGTCCGTCAGGAAACCATACAATCGTCACCAGGACACCGCACGAGCCCTCGCTACGTTCCGCATCCGTACAAGCAATAGATAAGCAGGATTTACCCATGAAGCACCCAACAACCCTCTTTCAATTCATAAAGTCTTGGGATTCGATGAGCTCAGACGATGCTCGGTGGGGACTGATACGCGTACGTGAATATCTGGTGGAATAGCGCTTGAGCTAACCTGTGCATTCGAATAGACAGTACCGCCTTCATCCATCCCCGCACTATTTCAGGCCTCCTTGGAACCTGACTTACTGAAGTCTATCCTGCATACATTTAAGGCTGTTCTTATTCGAAAGCCAGAAACGAAAGACGCCGTCCGGAGGTACGTGTTGGCATTGACGAAGGTTGAAAGATTTGCAACTGTAATTTTATTCATGAATAAGGAGGAGAAACAGTTGCTAGAAGTACTCCGCACGAACGTAGATCCTCCACCAGATGTCTAACAAGTAATCCATTGCCTCAATCGCTTCGTACGTACCTCAAAGATCACGGTCTTTCATTGCAGTGATATCAAGGGATTACAAACTACGTACGATAATGGTTGTGACACAGCAGAGATGCACTAGACAGAAAATCGGGATGTACTATTACTGGAAATCTTCCTCAGGCTCAGCTACCACGCCGTCTTCATTCCAAATCTGCAGGAACTGATACAAACTATGTGAGAAACAATTGTTGCAAGTCAACAAAGAAATCTCACAGTTGCTCTATGAGTTGTCAGATCTTGGGGCAAGAGAAGAGGCCTAACTGCGTAGGGTAGACGTTCCCAGGTTATTGGACGTGTGTGGCGCTTCATCGCGGGCTTGTCACCGATGGTACTTTTCTTTCCAGGTATAAATTTAGTACATTTCCTATATCGTGCGTGAGTATCGTATGGCAGAGCGACAGTGGGGCTTACTCTTCAGACAAGCCATACAACGCCTTCAGAAAGGCTTTAAGTAACATGATGATGCCTATGATAACGGACGTCCTCATAACGTCAAGATTTGCAAGTGCAGGATGGGGATGCTTCGTGGGGTCCGGTGGCTCGATAGAAACGGAGTGCGCTTCGTGCTCGTGTAACTGCGCGAGGAGATGCGAGGGAGAGATCGCCTCAAGAAGCTGCATTCCAGATGTAGATAGAATAGACGTCAGTTGTTTGATGACTGTGAGGACTTCTTCTTGCGTCTTGTACTCTAATGTGGCAAGGTTCTCTGCCATGTAGCGTGAAAACTCAACGTCATCCTGTGTGTCTTAAGCGGAATGTGCAATGAAAAAGCCCCACACAAACCTGTGATGACGTCAAGACTGGGGAGACGTCGAATGATTTGACCAGGGCTTTCAAGAAGTCTTGACGAGCTGTTCGCTTCTCGCGCACGAGTGTGTACCATCGTTGAAGCAGCGCGGCTGGCTCTGGTTGCATGTGATACCCTATACACCATGATGGAGTGACTGGCCGATAGGAGGAATGCAACACTCACCCAGAATGTTGCCCGGTGTGATAGCTTTCTGATATTCGAATGATTTCCTTGCACTTACGAGAAAACGGGAGTTCAGAAGGGTCGTGTGCTTGCCATATAGGATAGCATGCAAGGCATTCGCTCGAGCGCTGGTTGCAGCTACCGGGCTCGTTTCAAGGGCGACGATGATAGGGAACGACTGGACATTCTTGGTCGCATCAATATACAACCAGGAAGAATGCAGGAAGAACCTGAAGTGGGTGGGCAAGGCCCTGTTTCACTGTGAAAGTCAGAATATCAACCGCGATAGCCTGAACCTGCGAGTTCTGAGACAACGCTGCGTCAAGTATGGGAGCGATATAGCGTTGAATGATTGCGGAACTGACTCTGCATAACGTCAACTTCGAGAGGGAAATATGATGTAGGAATTCTCACCCTGAGTCAGCGAAACCGTCTGTATTCCCAACGAGCTCCGCAATATCCACACTTCGTTCCTTTTTTGCGTATGCCGATTCTGTGGCGAAGGTACGGCATGCGTCACTACACTCTATTATGAGATGTGAAACCTGAGTACGTACCTTTCTGTTGTTCCTCGTGCTTTGCTGCCTCGGAGATAAGGAAGTCTTGCATTATCCTCAGCAGTCGCCCCTGGCTCTCTTCATCGGAAGACGAGAAGATAGCGTCCATGATGCCAGCGGATCGCTCCAACGTCATTAGTGATGGTTGAGCGCGGAACAGGAAACCTACGGGAACGCGATAAGAAGCTGGAGGAGACTCTAAGGACAGATCTTACCCAAGCATTGTAGAATTCGTCCTTTAAGTCCTGTATCAGGGTATTTTGTGTAGAGAGCTAAAAGGCTGTTGTATATATGTTCCACGATAGGGCCCTGTAGAAATTTCGAATGCGATCGTCTCCAGCAGTAGTCATATTACTTACTTCTGACACACTCCTAAGTTCCGTGGCAAACTCTGCTCGAGAGTTGACTGACGTGATAAGCTTCCAATCAAGGCACGCTCACCTGCACGCTCGTGACGAAGATGATCGAAGTTAGAGTGTTCCCCTAAAAGCGAGACGATGAAGATAAGTATGGAAAGCATCCTCGTCTCTGCTGGATCCATTGTCACACTGGGACGATGAATAGCTTGCTGTAGACGCGCTAGAAAGATGCGTAAGTTCCGATGTTTGTGAGTATAGAAACCTGTACCATTGCAGGATTTCAAAAGAGCAATCAAGCGATGGAAATCGTGTGTAAGATGCTGCACGGCCACACAGAGGCAAGCGACACTTTCTTGCAGACACTTGGAGCGAAAGTGATTTACTGCTGAAACGAAGGTCGAAGCGAACGTACTACGATACCCCCAACGTTGGACGGTTTCACGATCATCGGTTGCAGGATGAGTTGCAATTCTTGACCAAACTTGACGGCAGTCTTGGGCATGTGGGGGATGGAGATTCTGAACACTCGAAGCAAATAATCGGATACAGAGAGCTCTTCAGCCTTCAATTTACCATTAGCAGAGCTCTGATCAAAGGTAACTTCACCCAACTGTTGCGGGATTCTTGAGGTAAGGCAGCAGCGTTGAGGCATTAGTGCCTGACAGCACTAGGGGGTAAGCTGTGGCAAACAGATACAGCGTCCTGATACAGGACTGGACGGTCTGAGAGGAGCTAGATCAGTATACTACAATTGCCTTCGCTCTGTTCACCTACAAAACCAGGCAGGTCTGAGGCATCCACCAGGCCATCGATAAGAGTTTCGCATATTTCTGAGTATCTTGCGCGCATGAAGGGTCCGTCACTTGCGGTTTGGTTCGACATGATCGTGTGTAAGAGGTTCTCCAGAGGAGATTGTCGATCTCTGAAGTTTGCAGATACGCCCATGATAACGGGTACCTTGGAGAGTAAGGATGCCTTGTCGTCGCGTTGACTTGGCAGAGGGACCTTATTCTTGGAAATTAGGTGTTGTAGGGGGCAAGTCTGGAACCAGAGATCTTCTATGGCTTTGATGGCAAGGTCTTTCACGGTATCATCTTCATCCAGTATCCGCAGCACAAGCCTGGTACTGATGTCAATTCGACAACTTAACTCCTCTGTTATCCCATAGTATTGTTTCAGTAACTTGATAACACGCTTTCTTACTCCAACGCCTGTATCCTAGAAAATGGAACTCAGGAAGTCTGCTGGCAAGTGAAGAAGGAGAAGTGCATACCGCAATGCGATCAGCGATTTTTGGGTAATAGTTGGCTGCGACGTCGGGTGACTCTACCATATACCTACCAATCAGTTCCACAGCCGCATCTCGCACGGCAGGCGAAGAGTCCAGCAGATGGCTTTCAATGGCCCGGCGAACGTTTGCCTGTTGTTCGTCAAATGCTGTTTGGGGATTACAAATCAGGGGCCCACCATTGACAGAATGCCGGGATCGCTGATGACAATCTGGCTGAGAGCTCGCAAGGCCTTGGTACGCACGAATACAGGAGGAGCATCGAGAGCAGATAAAATGACATTAAGGATAGAGCCGAAGCAACCCCTGAGGCTTTGCACCGTGCCTATCTCTTCAGCGAACAAATCGACGCGAGAAATCTCTTCCTGGGAACTGTAAATTATTGAGAACGCACGGTGGCATGATCTTAAATTTCATTCTCACCCAGTATCGAAAACGTCATTGGGGCGATCCTGCCATATAGCTGACAATGCGCCTTGAAGTCTCCTGCAAAATGCCACTGTATTGGGTTTTGGAGCGCCCTCACTTTCTCCATTGTGCAATGTACTATGTAGCGTTTTCAATGCGGTAGCCAATTCTTGACCCCATATGGCTGCGGTAAGTTCTCGGGCACTCTGCGGTTTGTCAGCGATGTAGTTGTGCATTTGCCTGTATCACTCACTTGAAACCCTTGATCATCAGACGCGCGCTTCGCCAGTTGTAAGGAGATGGCGTCATGATGAGCCTGCAGTGTTTCGAGGTCTAGGATGCTTTCAGTAGGTATTATCTGCCCACATCAGCTGTATGGGTTTGCCACTTGAGATCGTGGATAACCTATACCTCGTCAAGCGGGACAATGGCATGCTGCTTTTCACTCCGCTCTCGGACTTTCAAGGAACTTGTTCGGATACGTGCCGCAATAACACCAAGATGATCAAGGGCAATGGCCTTGATCCCATTGGTGTCTGTTTGTACACTTGTCTTCACATCATCAAGGGAAGCAACCTTGAGATTTACGGCGTGAAATTGAGCTAAAGCATCCTCAGGAACTATTTGCCCCCTACCAAGAATTTACATATGACACTCAAGGTCAAACTTGCCGCGGGCCACTCGGGCCAGTACAAAACGGCTAAAAGATCCGAAATCAGATTGTCGAGAATGGTTCTGTACTCAGTTTCATTTGAATTCTTTGTCTGCTTGCTCTTGCCCGATCTATTCCAAGTGACATAAGGAGATCCTGTTGAGGCAATGTACAACGAACCTTTGTGTGAGGAAGAGAACAACTGTCTTCGCAGCATTGGTGGCAGGCTCCAAGCCAGATAAGTAGAGTTGAACCTCCTGAAGACAAGAATAGTCGGCCTCTGAAAAGTCGCGTACCGACAAACACCCTTCACCTTTGCATCGAGCTCCTCGAAGACAGTACCCTTGGTCTTTCCCTGTGAGCTGTCTTGCTGTCCGAGCGCATTGTTTTGGCGGGCCTTTTCAACCCTTCGGGCAGCTAGACAAACGTCACGTGCGGACGTCTGAACAAGTTGCAGCAAAAGCGCGGAAACTGTTCGTATTGATCGGCCATCCCGCAAGCTGATGCAAGTTGTTAGCGTTGCATACTCATGAGGTAAATGCATACCGAAATTGCCCGGCTTTTTTGTGACTGTTCGACAGCTTAAGGAGGGACGACAAAATCTCCTCTATAATCCATGAGCGCTGGTCTTGGTAGCTAGCAAAAATCTAAATGGAGGTGAGCATTGGCACGGTCAATCGCTGCTAGGCTTACGCTACGGATGATGGAGAGGGCGTCAAGACGGAATCCCCTCATGGCACTACTGCCTAGTGTGCTTAACACAACGTTATCTTTCTTACCCTTGCCATCGCCTTCATGAGCGGTTTCTACGACGAAAAACGGGCCGATGGCTATGTAAACCGCCTGGATAATGATCGCATCGGACATAATAATTCCTTCCGCAGAAAACAAAGCGTTGACACGGGGAAGTACTGCAGATAAAGCCTGGAAGAGTTCGCTCAAAAGTTTCCGTAGGTCACCATAACTCGGATGGGCATGGCAGTAGAGACACTGAAGCTGGGAAGAAACAAACCCACTCGATGCGACACCCTCGACGAATGGGAAGACAATCCTAGTGAGCTGATTCTTGACTGTGTTGAGGCATATGGCGATGAGCTCCTCTGAATAGAGCTGCAAAAGGTCAAGCGTCAGGGCAAACGCCAAAGGCTTCTAACTATTGCCCTCACCTGCCTTGTAAGGCCATCACTACTCAGTAATGCGATACAACACTCGGCCGCAAGGATGCTATCCCGAGCTACCTCTAGCTGCACCGATAGGTCACGCATATCCACATCAGTCGACCAGTTTTTTTTTGTTTTAGTTGGTGATTTAGTCGGCGATGAGGGTGCACTGGGTCTGGTTACTGAAGCTAGGAAAGGATCGAGATCTTCCCCTGCTTTGACCGAGCGCTCGATGATTTTGATCAACCGAGACAAAACAGAACTTTCGACATCGCTGAGTGTTTCCGCTGTGACTGCGTCTCCGACACCATTTTCACGTGAAGCGTGTCTCGTTCTTTTCGAAGGGCGAGCGAGCTGAGTAATAAGTTTGGTCAGTTTGCGCATAACATTGTGCTGCAGCTGAGGGCGCGAGCAGTCAGCCGTTATAGCCGAAAAAAACTCCTTTGGCAAGTCGGAAATCTCGACATCAACAGCAAGTGAATCCTCCGCCTCGAATATGTCTTCGACGAGCGTAAGAAGTTTCTCGAGAGGCGCTTCAAGTATCAAAGATCAGATCGGGATCAATACGTCACGGTATCTGCAAATACCTCGTTCGTCCCTGTCTCCAGTACGTCGCGCAGAGGATTTAACATTTGCTCGGGTACTGGGCAGAGGGCTGTGCTTTGCAGGTGTTCTCCAGGATGAAGCGGGGATGCTGACATATGCCATATTTTTACGAGGTGCTAGAGACTTAGCGTCTATGAGCTGTGCTGAGCGGTCGAGAAAGTCCTTGAAGAAAGGGCGAGATTCCTCCGGCTTGTGACCACGTCCGTTCGCTTTCCTGTTCGGGTTTCCTAGCGCAAATGCAAGGGAGGATGACGAAGGGCGAATTCCGGGGGCCAACGGTGGCTGATAAGAAGCAGGATCCAAATTGTAATGCATATATGTCGGTGGCAGGGTGGCAACTGCCAGGTTACTGAGATGTTGGCCCACTATTTCAACTTTTAGTTCTGCACGTTAATAAAGCAAGAAGCGGCAAAATACCGTGAGCCGAGGGCGTGGCTGAGACTAAAGGGTACGTAGTGAAGAGGCTTTGAGCTTCGTGCACAGCGTTGGGAGTATAGCCTGGTTGTATGCGGCTCGAATCTGGGGAACAATCTAAGGTGCTGAAGGGAATATGGACCTGACCATCTGGGTGACACCGATTTACACTCATCGGGGGAACAATATGGAAAATGACCGTCGTTGAGGAAAGTCAGCTCGTTCGCCAGTAATCGGGCTTCACCTGCTTCAAGAGGACTGTGGGGGGCGACTCGAAGTCGACGGGTGGATTGGAGGCGATGTCCGAATGGTTCGGGGTGTGACGGGCAAATATTGGTATTTATTGTACTTTTCAGGAAAGTTGGAGTCGTGGGAAATTTATGTTCAAAGAGAGCCTCCAACTTGGTACTTGTGTATCTCCTCAATGCCCACCTGGAATTCATTGGTGACAACACCATTTGACTCGGAAGAGTGAGGAGAACGAGGTCCACACCCACCAATACTGGTAGAACAATATTTTCAAAAACCTATATTTCAGGATTTCAGGACTAGGTGTAGCTTTTTTTTTTGACTTTGTATCCTCACAATGATCACTTATCAGAGTCATAGACTCATGCCATGAGGTCACCAGGCAAGCCCAGAAATCCAGTGGGCAGTTGTCTGGTTGTCCCAGTGTTGGATCATGAGCAAATCTTAATATGTCTGGACCTCTCTGTTCACTCTATTCAGCACATTATTAATAGCTTACTTTCACACTCATGGAACCATTCTCAATCCTGGGGAGGACAAGTTCTCAAAGGAAAAAAAAAACACAAACTAGCCATCTCCATGATATGGATGCAGAGGTATGTGCTATATATAACAGATTTTTATATTTACCTCATACTGGTGTACAGTGTCAAGTCTGATGCTCTCCAAGCCAAATCTGGGGCTACACAGAAACAGGAGTCAGGGGAATGGACAAGAAGGGTTAGAAATGGACTTGGAGTGAGGACTTTGACTTTAGCTTGTATACTATACCCTTGTATGGTCCCATGTCCTTGTATTTGAGCAGGGAGTAGATAGGAGACTAAGAGAGAATAGAAACTGAGACAACAGAGATGGAGGCATTAAGCCTGAGAACTTTTGGAGCAGAGCTATAAGAACTTGGAGTCTCAGACTAAGTGGAGAGGTGACTTTATTGATATTTAAGCTAAGAAGCATACATGAGTATAAAGGATACTCTTAGAGGGTATTCCCTTACTTGTATATATTACATAAGATCTACCCTAGCTATATAAAGCTAATCACTCATCTAATATAGGGTAGATAATCTTTGTTCATACTTACATCAATTCAAAGCTGACTCGAGCTTACTGAAGTGATCAGTAAGTGAACAAATAAGATATTAACTATTTATACCTTTTTAAGCTCATCACATCATATTGAGAACAATTACTGCTAATGTGTACACTTTATGTAGCATGCATAGATCAGCTGATAATACCTCTATGGAGAATCAAGCCCTAGCTATAGGATCAAAAGACTCTGATAAGGAAAGAAACAGCACTGCAGAGTAATCAGCAGTGTCAAATGATCAAGATTGCGAGAGCTGACTAATCAGACATAGAAAGAAGCTAATCCTCAAAGGAAAGATTAGCCTCAAATAGTTAATGATGATGGAGGAAATAAATCAGAAAGATCACTGAGGTCCTCCATAGACATCAGAAATTTATGCAGGAGGAATCTTCAATGTAGAAATATAGAATGACTTACCTTGGTATGAGGAGATGATGATCCCTCAGAAATTTATAGACCTAAGTTAGAAAGACCCAGTAGCCCATATAGAAAGACTACTACCCTAATAGAGGGGTATGTCCATAGGGATAACAGTGTCTCCTATATATATGATTATGCTATAAATATAGTCCGTGATTTCCTTACTAACCTATATAAAAGATCAATGAGTGGTACATAAAATGGATGAAAGATCCTCCATTCATGGGGTAAATATTAAGAGACATCAAGCCCAATGAGTAGTGTGTATGCTTTGTGCAATAGGGTCAGTAGGTGACTTGGGCTTGGAGGAGGAGAAGGAGTCTATGTTATGGGGTATAATTTTTCCTCGTTTTCTTTCTTTTTTCTTGATCATGTGACTTGGATTACGTGCTTATTTAATCATGTGACTAGTGTATATAACTCGATCATGTGACTTGATCAACCATCTTTTATAGTATCTTTGTTTGGGATATGTTCTATATCCTCATGAGGTACATTTGTTTTAGTTAGTCAAATAGCAACCCTTCCTGAGACGAAAATGCCACTAGCGCTCAAGGCGCTTCCCGTTGGCGCTCGTAGCGTCTAACTTTCTTTTATTTTCTTTTATCTTATCTTATCAGGTTGGCGCTTATCTAATCGGTGAGCGTTAATCTTATCTGGTGGCTGTGGGGCCCAGGCCGTTCTAGGCTCTGCACCTCGACTATGGGTATTAGGGTTATACCTTACTAGGCAAGGACTTACATATATAGCACTTAGGGCGTTCACCTCAGAGGGGCACGTACCATGGTCCGTGCACGCATACTATAGTATATAAGTAGCTACAGTCCTCGCCTGTATTTCCTTAGTTCAATATACTTGTGGTTATACCAGTAAAACCCTCGGCCTTAGCTGCTAGATGAGGGCGGTATAGCTTAATGGGTCTAGCGGACTCCGAGTGACCCACGTCAAGGGTCATCTCTTAAGGTTTGGTTTGTTTTTCCGTTATGTTCCGCTTGACGCGTAACATTATATTGAACTCACCATCTCTTCCTCGGTCGACACCGTCCGCAACGACGAGAGAAAACTAGTCGACTGCCGAAGAAGCCAGAAGACGTCCGCAATGACGTTAAACTATCCTTTCCCTCTTTCCTCGCGTCGCCACTACTCGTGGAACATCGGCGTTCCTCTTCCCAGTCATACGGGCGGCGCTACTCGTGTAACGACGTATGATTCTTTTATCTATTCCCGCGCCGGCACTACTCGTGTTGGCACTCTCTTATCCTTTGCTGGCGAGCATCGTACGCTAGGTCCGCCTGACGAGGCGTGAGAACAATACGTTAGTTTTAGTCCGCGGCAAGCGATGGCTCCGCTGCCGTGTGTATTTCGTTACTATCAGAAGGGGGCTGACCGTTGCATTGTAGTGCACGTGTGAAGCACTGATATCCCGACATCACCGTTTCGCCCGGACGCCTTCGAGTCCGAGATGACTTTAAACTAGTAGTTGGGTGTCCATGGGACAGACTGGTATAGAGTACCAGGCGATGAAGCGTGCTGCAATGCACATCAAAACTACGATCCGTTTGGCAGTACCTTCAAACTGTCAAAATATTACCCTCGCCATCGCCATGGAGTCTTTAGGGTTAGTTCTAGGGGGGTAGATCCGTCTTTTGGGGTCAATTTTTTTCATCTTCCCACCCTCCACCCTCGTTCTTTCCTCTTTTTTGCGGCGATTTTATCATCGAGGACGATGATCTCCTATGGAGTAGGGGGGTAGTAGGGGGAGCCTGGCATGAGATCCCTGACTAGGGTCTCATGAACCGTAACTACTATGAAGGTGGTACAGGTCCCTCATCCCAAGGGGATGTTTTTCTTTTTCGTCCCTTTGGTAATTTTTCTTTCTAGTCGCTCGTTTTTGGACTTTTTCTTTTTCAGGCTAGCGTCTCAGCCGAAGAAAAGGTATTTTTCTGTGCATCACTCCCTTTCGTTGAGCAGATAGGTATTCGCCGAGACGTCGAATCCTAGAAAGGGGATAGTGAGACGAAAATGCCACTAGCGCTCAAGGCGCTTCCCATTGGCGCTCGTAGCGTCTAACTTTCTTTTATTTTCTTTTATCTTATCTTATCAGGTTGGCGCTTATCTAGTCGGTGAGCGTTAATCTTATCTGGTGGCTGTGGGGCCCAGGCCGTTCTAGGCTCTGCACCTCGACTATGGGTATTAGGGTTATACCTTACTAGGCAAGGACTTACATATATAGCACTTAGGGCGTTCACCTCAGAGGGGCACGTACCATGGTCCATGCACGCATACTATAGTATATAAGTAGCTACAGTCCTCGCCTGTATTTCCTTAGTTTAATATACTTGTGGTTATACCAGTAAAACCCTCGGCCTTAGCTGCTAGATGAGGGCGGTATAGCTTAATGGGTCTAGCGGACTCCGAGTGACCCACGTCAAGGGTCATCTCTTAAGGTTTGGTTTGTTTTTCCGTTATGTTCCGCTCGACGCGTAACACTTCCAGTATGAAAGAGTGATCTTGTGCCCATACTATCTTAGGAGAGGTTTGACTAGACAGTGAAAGGGCAAAGGAAGAAAAAGTCTCTGATGAAGAAAGTTTTTCAATGTGGCTCATACTACTTGACAGTGTATTTTCAATACTTGGATGCAAGTAGCAGCCCTACAATTTCACCATATCAATTGCATCTTCACCCCTCCTTCTCAAATCAAATTTAAAGATCTAGAATCTGCTCCTGAATGGCTAATTCCAGAATAAGAGCCACAAGATTTTTTATACTATATGAAGAAACAAAAAGAGATGAAGACAGATTGTCATATTCTAAACAATGCTAAGTCCTTTTTCTAACTCTTTTACCTTTTTTCTTCATTTTTCCAACTCAATATGTCTCTCCACTATACTATGATGATACTTAGTGTTTTCATAACTACTCGAAAAACCCTTGAAAATACACCACTCCTCAGAAACAACTTCTTTTCCATCTGGTTCTATGCTGCCAACTCTCATCTCCTCGTACTTACAATACATTGTTCTCCTTGGATTCTTTATCTAGTTATTCTCTCACCCTTGTCTTTCTTACCAACCCATTTCTGACTCATTGACATCTGTCTGCATATACTTTCCTCAGTTCAAATATCATCAAAGTCACTTTCTAGTTGTATTCTAAGTCTCTCCAAATTTAACATCGGCTTCAAAGAGGCTGATGATATCTGCTCTTGGACAATCAATATGGCCAGCTGACTTGTTGAGCATATCAACAACTCAGCCTGAGACGAGCGATGGACTGGACCTCTCGCAACGTCGACACTAAAACTAGCACGAGAAGACAAATTAGTTAAAGCCCGACTTGAAGGCTTGGGACGATGCAATGAATAGCGTTGACGATGACTTGTCAATGAAAAGTAGAGGAAGGACTTATGGATCACTTGTGAGCGGGTAGCCCCAAGAGAACCAAGCTGGGACTCTGGGGTATTTGCATTGCAAACTATATACGCTGCTAGTGTTTGTATGAAACAAATAAATGATATCATTGGAATGTTCCACAACATTCCACGATGTTTCATATGACATCAGGTGATGTCATGGTCCAGACTGGTCTAGGTAGGTCTAAGCTAGAATGTTCTAGGCGAGTCCAGGCCTAGTCATATGATATCTAAATATAAAGTCCTCGTTGCACGTGAGCAAGTCATATGACCGAGTCACGTGATCTAGTCACATGATTAAATAAGCACGTGATATATAAGTCACGTGACCACAAAAAGTAAAGAAAAATGGAGTAAAAATTATACCCTATAACACTACCCCCTTTCTAGGAATCGACTTCCAGGTGATTAAATGGAGCAGAAGCCACAGAGCAATAATTAATATAAGGAGCAAATAAAGAGTCGAATTGCGACTGAGCCATGCACAACTTTCTAGGAGCGGAAGGTTGGTGACGATAGAAATTGCGAATAGCATCGCGAGCATTACTCAGGTTAGCCTCAGGTTCCCAAGTACGCTCCTAACTTCACCAGTCTGCCAGTTAATGTTAGAATTGTGATACGCGAGTCAGGTGTATCCGAGGATCATGGCAGCAGTACCAAGATCACTGATTTCGACTTGTACTATTTCTTTGTGCCCTTTATAATCCACATGGACTTCAGCGATATGAGTAATATCTCCTGCTCGGTTCTTGGTTCCATCGACATTAAAGACTGGGATAGATACCAGCAATTTGCACAGCATGAGGCCTTGTCATTTAGCCCATTGTCGATCGATAAAAATAGAATTGGCTCCACAGTCTAGAAGAGCCTGGACCTGAATAGAAGACATGGTGTCAACATCTACGTGTTTATCCATTACTTTGATTGAGATCTTTAATTCCTTCTTGAGGGAGACCAATCTGGTAAGGATTCGTTCAGGAAAATCTTCTCCAGGGGATAGGGAGTTGATAGAGGAAGTTATTTTGGGTTGTGAGGAATTAAGCATGGGTTGAACCGCCGAGCCTCATAAGGAGGACCCCCCTTCTATGTATATATCCAAGAAATCAGAAAACAAAGAAACTAAACTATTTTTTTGTGATTTTGTTTTTTCTTCTTTTGTAGATTGTTTTATGTTTTTTGAACTACCTATTGCACTATCAAGAGAATCAGAACTATAAAAAGTATCAAGACAAGAAAACCTATTAGTACAAGAAAAAGAAACATTGTCATTAACACATTTATTTTGCCTTGTTTGAGCTATAAGCTCAGGCTTTCTGACAGATGCTTTTAGGCGCTGTCTGTCACCTGCCTGAGATGTGGCACCCTGAACTGTCCCCATGTTTAAGGGCCAAAGGCTTTTTCCTGCACCTTCATCTCCGTGGTGTGCATATCGAAAAAGAAAGCTTTTGCTTCCTCAAAGTCCATGCCACATCAGTGATCAGCTGGCGTGCTTTCAGTTTGTTGCACTTGACGACCATTGTTTGTCGACACCCTATGCCGGTCTGTGGTGTGGCGGTCCGAGCTGCAATGACAGTTTGGTGCGGTGCACTGCTGGACAAAGTGGCCTGATTTGCCACACTTGAAGCAATCCATTTGGAGCCATCTCTGCTCCGGTTGCTTGCCCTTTTGTGCGGCACCAATGTCCATTGCGTCGCCACCTTGGTTTCCATATGTTTTATCTCCATGGCTGGAGGAAGAGTTGTTTTGCGTGTTGTTTATCCAGGCATGCCCCTGGGACTGTTTGTTTCCAAACTAGAACTCAAAGAGATCGTATCGGCTCCTGATCCTTCAGACTTCATCAAGATACTCTTCTATCGTGGTCTTCTGAGTACCTTGAAGGTAAATTTCTTTAATAATGTCGGGCCGAGTTGCCCGTTCCAGTAGGTAAATCGAATGCGTGTGCGAGCAATTCGATTGTAGAACCAATGAATGAAATCTGACTATGAACTCGTCAGTTCTCATTTTTCCTTGTTTTAATTGAATGAGCTGGTTCTTTGCCCATTCCTTGTCAGCTATGGGTCGGAAATATCTTTCAATTTCCCCTCCAAGAACAGCTAACGTTGGCCAGGCGTTCTGTTCTGTGTATTTTCTAATGAGGGCCTCGGCAAACCGGCCAGCTACCAGACCCTTCATGCATGATAGTACGGCCATGCAACCATCGAAGTTGGTGTTTAGAACACCTTGGTTGGCAGCGAGCCAAGTTTTTAATTTGACCCACCATACCGAGAAATTATTCCGGTTACCGTCAAAGGAACCGGAGTCTGCGAAGATCTCAACCTTTCGGCTGAGATTTGATGGTTGATTTTGCAGCTGTTGTAATGCTGCGGTGACGGTGGCTAATTGAGCCTGCAGGTTGGCGATATCTTGAGCTGACATTTTCTAAAGATATCCGGGCTCGTTGTAAAGGTAATAAGGTGCGTGTCTTGGGCGATTTGCCAGAGGCACCTGTTGATGGGGGCGGCGGAGAGACAGGAGAAACTCTTGCATGTGTTGGCGTGCAGGGAAACAAAGGTGATTAGATGTTCGCCGGGGTAGAGCTGGGAGAGGAGAAGGAGAATGAGGTGGTGGTGTAGGTGTGTGAAAGATCTGTCTTTCGAGATCTTCCTCGAGCTCTTCTTCTTTCTTTATTCAATGTAGGAAATCTAATGGCTCCTGTTTGGGGACGAGCCACTCGGGAACTGGTTCTAGATTCTCAAATTTGATTTGGGGGGTGGAAGTAAAAACGCGGTTTTGATGGTGGAATTCTAGGGCCACTGCTTGAGCCCTGGTGTCAAGAACGCACTGCCTAGTTGTGCGAGCCACGTTGAAAAGATGCTTCTTCGTCAGGGCCTATTTGCTTCCTTTGCCCTTTCGCTGTCCAGTCAATATCTGACCTGGCACAGCCCCTGAAGTACTACTGAGATAAATGAAATTGTAATCGTAAACCACTTCTAAGGCTACACGGGCACAAGACCACTCTTTTGTGTAGGGAGGGTTGCTAAGGTAACGACTACAATAAATGCGCCTCACGGGGACGCAGGACAATGCCCAAATGAAGGTAAAAGGGGTTTGACGGAGGATTTAATCTCTAGGGAAGTAACCCTAGTTCTTGCGCGAGAGAATCCATCGGCGGGGCCTTAGATAGCACAACGCCCTTCTCGAACCTCAACGGTCGAGGACTAAAACAAACAAAAGGCGCGGTAATGTGCAGCGAAGAGAAATGATGTATATAACAGTAAGGGACATGGGTAGTGCCAGACACTGGGAGAGTGGGTGAGCTTGGTTCTAATGAGACGAGCGATGGACTGGGCCTCTCGCAACGTCGACACTAAAACTAGCACGAGAAGACAAATCAGTTAAAGCCTGACTCGAAGGCTTGGAACGATAGAATGAATAGCATTGACGATGACTTGTCAACGAAAAGTAGAGGAAGGACTTATGGATCACTTGTGAGCGGGTAGCCCCAAGAGAACCAAGCTGGGACTCTGGGGTGTTTGCATTGCAGACTATATACACTACTAGTGTTTGTATGAAACAAATAAATGATATCATTGGAATGTTCCACAACATTCCACGATATTCCATATGACGTCAGGTGATGTCATGGTCTAGACTGGTCTAGGTAGGTCTAAGCTAGAATATTCTAGGCGAGTCCAGGCCTAGTCACGTGATATCTAAATATAAAGTCCTCGTTGCATGTGAGCAAGTCACATGATTAAATAAGCACGTGATATATAAGTCACATGACCACAAAAAGTAAAGAAAAATGGAGTAAAAATTATACCCTGTAACACAGCCCACCTATTCAATAGAATGGATGCTAACGTCTGAGTCCATAAGACAAAGCAAATCATAGACAAACGAGTGCAGGTGCTCCAACACACTTGAGAGAATATCTTGAGTAGGTCGACAGATCTTAGGGTTGATCCCTTGACACTGGAGGCTTGGCTCTCTTCCAACATTGTGAGTATCAGAAGTGAGGAGGTTCATGCTATCACATTACTTGCTGCTTGTGAGTACTATCTACCAGTTGACTGGGTTGACCTAGATGACCCTATGTCCACAGAAATGAATGCAGACATCATCAACCATGTCTAGAGACAAGGAGACAACTGAATATGAGCAGGGCTCACAACCATGTGTATAATCAATAGATAAATGCATGTCATACTGACCCATTAGATGGAAGGATGACATTGGACAAGCCAGGGCTGGCTCTTGTAGGGGAGGGTGTAAGGGGTATCTTTAGGGGTATATTTCCTTACTAGTACAGTGAGCTCCAAAACCATTGCAATAACTAACATTAATATGGTGCATGAATAATACCGCAATTATTCATGGGAATTTCACTTAGCTTTGGTGAAACCAAACAAAGTACAAATATAGGGCTACAAATCGGTCCCCAGGTCATGTGATTTTGTCTAGTGGCTGTGAAGATATGTCCATTTCAAAACAGCAATACCATTGCAATAGTTTTGCACCTTTCAGTATTAAGTAGATATTTGAGATATATTAGTATTTAGTATAGCCTCCTTTTGTCTTGAGCACTGCCTCAATCCTTCTAGGCATGCTTTCAATCAACTTCTGACACCTCTCAACCAGTATCTTCTTCTATTCTACTTGAATTCTCTCCTACAACTCATGAACTCTATTAGGAGAATATTCATACTCTACCATCCTCCTCTTGAGGTAACCCTAGATATGTTCAATAGAATTTAGATCAGGAGACTATGCAGGCAAAACCATAGTCCTGACATCCTGCTCTTCAAGCTAGTTCTTCATCTTTTTACAAGTGTGCTTGGGATCATTGTCCTGCTGAAAGATAATATCAGATGGATCAAGATCATAATACTATAGAGTATTCAGCAGTTCATCCTTTAAAATCTGAAGGTAGAGGTCTTCATTTATCCTACCATCAATCTTAGCAGCATAGCCAACTCTCTGCCAAGTAATACACCCCCATATCATCAGTGAACCACCACCAAACTTCCCTGTACCCTCTACTAGCCTATCACTCAGCCCCTCACCTGTCTTTTTCCACACCCATTTGTGTCCATCTGATCCTAGGGGATTGATTTTAGTTTCATCAGACCATACTATCTTTTTCCGGTCTTCCACAGTTCAATCTTTATAAGCATATGCAAAGTCTATGTTGAGCATGCACTATACACTATAGGTGCAGTGAGTGAGCTCTAACTCATCTGGTTGAGAGAGACAGCAAACTAAGATGATAGCGGTTAGAGGACAAAAAGATCTATTGAAAGTTCTCAGAGAGAAGCCTTATATGCAGCTAGAGCGAGTATTTGAGCTCCGCTTCAATATTGTTTACTATTATTTATACTAGCATTTGCTGCTACATCTAAGAGCTGAAACAACTCAGTGCTCACATTATGAAGTGGAGTGTACTAAGGTTGTTCGCTGGGACTTGTAGACAGCTACTCAAGTGTTATGAGCTCTAAAGGAAGACCAAGAGGATTTAATGGGGCCTCTGGTCACTTTATTGAGTTCTTATATACTACATAGGGGTTTGTACATATTGACATCTGATCTACCAATAAAATAGAAAACATATGGACTAGACATGCATCAAGTATAGCCATAGAATGAAAGAGAATCATAACATGAGGGAAACACATGTAGAATAGAAGAGAAGCATAAACAGAAGGAAAACATGTGCTGCCACAATCATACATGAGATCAGTGAGGATACCATGATGTGTGGCAGCTATTAAATATCAAATAGCTAGGAAATGGAAAATATACGTAGAAGGTGAAGTATGGATCTAGAATTGTCCATGCATATGTGAAAAGCAAGCATAGGGGCTAGCCCTTGTATCGTATGATCTAATCGTATGTGCCAAGTCACGTGATTAGGAAAGAGACTTAGACGTTTCTAAGTCTTGAAAGCAGGCATGCTAGGCGCTAAAGGCTTAATAAATTAGAATAAATAGAAAGAAAAAGGAAATAAATAGGGGAAAAATGCATATCATAACATTGTGAAGGTACACTTCTTTGGTCTGATAAATAGATCATTTTCTTCTAATTGACATAAGACTTTCTTAATAATCTTTTTGTGTTCCTTGACATCATTAGTCTTGATAAATATGTGTAGGTCATCAATATAGACCACCACTATATCACATTCATCATTGCTTGGAATGTGGTAGGTGAATTGCATAACCTGAAATACATAATGCAGGGTTCATATACACCACAGAAGCATACAAAGGTAGCTTTCCACTTATCACCTTCCTTAATGTAAACATTGTTGTAGCTCCATTGTAGATCTATCTTTGTAAATAACTTAGCTCCTCTGAGCTTATCCACTAATTAGGAGATCAGCAGAAGCATTTTGATGGTATGCTTATCTAGATAACAATAATCTTGAACCATGCATTTGGTGCCTTCCTTCTTTGGCACAAAGAAAACAGGGAAAGTTTGTGGAGACTTCAAAGATCATATGTAGCCCTTCCTCAGTTGTTCATTGATGAAACTAGAGACTTCTTTTTGCTCCTCAACTGAGAGGGAAATCATCGTTCCTTTCTTTGGAATAAATGAATCCTTCAAGTCAATTGCATGATTCCATGGCTTTCTTATTGGCATATATTCATGTTCTTCTTTTGAGAACCATCTATAGTACATAGTACTGATGATATGCATCAGGCACCATCTCTTTAATCATCTTTTCTGTTTTTATAGGTGCTTCAATGCTAGCACATATTGCATAGGCATGATAGGTAGTCTCTTCCTCTTCCTTTTCTAAAATGTACAGGAAAACACTCTTTTCTCTTAATAGATGACAACTTCTTGGGTACCTTGACATCTTAACTTTGTCCTTGACTCAATCTATTTCAGGATTGTGCTTCTTTAGCCATGTGTACCTGAGAATAATCTGATTACATTCTAAATTTATAACCTCTGCAGTAATGTGTTCCCTGTGTTCTTCATATTTTGGTGATGAGGGAGGAAATAAATCAGTGAGATCATCAAGATCCTCCATAGACACTAGGAATATATGCAGGAGGATACCTCACATAGAAATGTAGCACTGCTTATCTTGATATGAGAAGATGATGACCTCTCAGAAATTTATGGATCTGAGGTGAGAGGACCCAGTAGTCCATATAGAGATAATACTACCTTGTTGGGGAGGTATATGCATAGGAACAATAGCATCTCCTATATATATGACTGTACCATGAACATGGTCTATGTTACACGTTAAGCAGAACATAACAGAAAAACAAACCAACTAAAAGATGAGAACTGGACACTGTCATAGTCTAACATGGAGTCTGCAAGACCCATTAAGTCCCACCACTCTATCTAGCAATGAAGGCCAGGGCTTGCTAGGTGGAACCACGAATATATTGAACTAGAGAACTACGACAGGGAACTGTAGCTACTTATATACTCTAGATAGTGTGCACGGATCATGATCCGTGCCCCTCTGAAGTGAGCACACTAAGTACTATATATGTAAGTATCCGTCTCTTAAGGTAATACCCTAGACCTGTAACCCTAGGTTGTAAGTCTAGACTGAGTCTGGAACTTACCCAGCCATCTGATGAGATAAGATTAGCGCCAACCAGATAAGATAAGATAAGAAAATAAAAAGCGCTTTGAGTGCTAAGTGACGCGCTCATCTCAGTCTGTGATTTTCTCACTGACCTAGAAGGTCAATGGGTGGTACATGGAATAGGTGAAAGATCTCCTATCCATGGAGTGAATATGGGGAGACATCAAGCCTGACAGATAGCATGTATACTTTGTGCAATAGAGTCAGCAAATGACTTAGACTCAGACTTGAAGAGAGAATCTAGCTTACATATTTGAGTAAAATGAGAGATCTCCTCTGGGGACCATGATCCAGGCTCACTGGATCAGGCTGACATTGCCACAACCAATGTCAAAAGAGTTTTGTGCCAAGTCTGTTCTCTCAGCCTCAGAGAGCTAGTTAAGAGGTGTGGTCTTGGTGACTGCCCATGATATTTATCTGGGCAAAATAGTGACATTATTTGTCACTTATGGAACACAGGAGATAATACGCCTCCTAGAAGAAACAATAGTGATAGAGAACCACCACCTGGCCTGTCCAAAAATGATCTTGGAGGACAGAACTCTTGTCCATCATCATTAGATAACGTAGGAGACAACAGGAGGAATGCTAGGCCAAGTGATGGAGGAAGCCATTTCAATAAGAGAAATGATCCCCTCAAGAAGTATTCTTCATGTTGTTCAAGGAAAACTCAAGGAAACTATGGGATAAACCTCCATATGTGCTTTGGAATGCTGAGCACAAGTCAATTTATATCAAGTCTACTCAACAAATATAGATACATAATTAGAGAGCACATCAAAGGTGATAGGAAACATCTCTCTGAGGTTGAAGGTCTAAAAGTCAATCCCCCAGAAAAATATAAAAGAAGAGATGATATTGAGATCTTCAACCTCTGACTCAGTGGTCTACTGCAGTGGTTTAGGATTCACTACATGGTTGGTCAGGAGTTCGATCAAACTCATATTGATGTCAAAGTCCAAGTCAAGTCTAGGGCTCTGGAGAGGAATAGAGATCAGAGAAGATGGAGCGAAGGAGTAAGGACAAACTCGGAGTAAGGACTTCGACTTTAGCTCATGTGCTATGCTCTTGTATGGTCCTGTGTCCTTGTATTTATATAGGAGATAGATAAGCAACTTGATGAAAGTAGAAGCAGAGGTGACAGAGATAGAGGAGCCAAGTCCAAGGACTTTTGGAGTGAGCTGAAAAGCACTTGGAGTTCAGAACTGAGGAGAGAGGTGACTTTTATTGATATTCGAACTGAGGAGCATATATGGAGTGCCAGGCTTTATATACTACTAAGTAGGACCTACGAAAATATTCTAAGTACAAATTATGTTGTATTGAAGACGAAGTTCAATGAGAATCAGAACATGTGAGGGAGATGGGACATAAATGGTAGAAACATACAGAGCAGAGATCCAGAGTAGCAATAGTAGAAACAGAGTTGAGTGTGGAGAATAAAGGTGATTGCTACCTAGAGATTGAGTGAATGGAGTTGGAGTTAATTCAAAGGAGATAGGAACAGATTATCATAGTGGAGATAGAAACAGATTGTCATAGTGAAGACAGATCAGAATCTGGAGGATGGATCAGTATATTGATGCTTATGACTACGAGAGTACATGGTTGTCGAAGTGGTACCTATAGCAATGCTGTTCAAGCTAGAACTTGAAGAAGCGGACTAGCACTTGTTGCATTGACTCAGGGAGCTTCAGGAGAGCTGGACTAGAGTCCACTGTGAGTAACCAATGTACATTGACAGAGAAATCAGAGTATAGTACCTAGAGTCCACTGTGAGTAACCAAAGAATAGGAACAGTGGACTCTGAAGTCTAAGTGCGCATCTAGGTAAACAATGGTAAATAATCAGCTACTAAGGCTAGAAGCGTCCTAAGTACAAGATCTGCTTGTGTAGGAAGCTGAAACAAAGACAGGAAAGTCTAGAAACTTGATGGAAAGCAAGTAGGTAGTGAGTATAGTGTAAGACATGAAGGAGAAAGTGAATGGACGACTTATGGATTAGGAATGACCACTTTAGAGGTGTGAGATCACCTCAGCTACCAATATTTCACTAAGATATTCATGCACAGGGGTTGCTACTATGTCTATGTATATGCAATATGACAGCATCATACTGGAGGCTTCCCATGAATGGAGTCTGGTCTGTGAAAACCACAACATATCTACCTACATTGAGGTACTTGTCTACTTCACAAAATCTCTCATCATCACCCCTATGGTCTGCTTAAGTAGCTTTTGATATTGAAAAAGCTATAGAACTCTATTTCAATGGATTTCATAGAGCAATTATCCTTGTCGGAAGACTTCACTACCATTCTAGTGGTCGTCAATCACCTCTCCAAGCAGACCATTTTTATCCCTACTCACAATACTATCACATCTCATTTCCTGAACTTGTCAAATTGTTCCTTCTTCATGTCTTCTCCAAGCATGATGTTCTTTTACATGTCACTTCTGATTGTGGTTCTAAATTTGTCTTCTACTTCTTCTGCTCACTTGGAAATTCTCTCAACATATACCTGCATGACTATGCAGTTGATCTGGATGAACTACATTCCTTCCTATATACTGAAATGGCCACTGCTCAAAAATGCTATCAGAAACCTACAGATGTAAGACATTCTTTGCCTCCATTTTTCAAGGTCAGAGACCTGGTCTACATCAAAGCCAAGTTTTTCTGTGCTATACATCCTTCAAAGAAACTATTGGAAAAGAACCTAGGTCCTTTCCCTATTATTTCTCAACCTGGCTCTCACTTTGTTACTCTTAAGCTTCCAGACACACTACGATTAGTACATCCTGTTTTTCATGTCTCACAGCTAGAGCCATCTTTTCTGAACTCTATTTTAAACTGCACACAACCTCCACCACCTCCAGTCGAAGTTGATGGCAAGTCTGAGTATGAGATCTCTGAGATTTAAGGTGGACCATCAGTAAAGACATTGTCAGCTACTATATCTTGTTTGTTGGCTTTGGATATGAGGGGACAGATGATGAGACTTCCTGGCTACTCATGATTGAACTTGAAAATATCTCAGAACTTGATATGAATTTTCATGCAAGATATTCTGATAAGCCGTCCTCTTCCTATATAGGTTTTGTGCTACCTACACTGCTCCGATTGACTCATCAACTCACTTCAAGTCTTTTCCATTTTTTCTGCTTTTTCTGCTTTTTCTGTTTTTTGCTATTTTCTTCGTTTTTGTACTTACTATTCCTTGTAGCTCATTTTCCATCCTTTTGCTGTCTTAACACTTATTCATTTCTAACTCATTTCTGTGCCATTTCTGAGATCCAGACAAGACAAATATATTGTGTATGGATTTTTTATCTATAGGAGCATGCAGAAGAGCTATCTACTGTCTATACCATCTCATTATCCTCTCCCTCTGTGTTGGCTATATTTCCTCTTATTAATAGTTCTTACCATCGTTTTCCATAGAGTACTTAAGGATGTCTGTCTGCATATACTTGCCTTAGTTTGAATATCATCAAAGTCACTTCCTAGTTGCATTCTAAGTCTTTCCAAATTCCCAAGTCTTCTTCCAGCTATTTCCTTACTCCTCTTACTATCCCTTTGCTCCTACATTCAACCTCTACCCTCCATTTGTAAATACTAGAATGATACTTGTACAAAAGCACAGTGCACAAACTGAAGCCAAAGTCCTAACCTCTTTGGTTTACTTTCTTTCCTTCTTGTACCTCTGTTTTCACCTTCACTCCTCTAGAGAACTCAGAATATAGTCCAGAAGACTAGAACTTGACATGGATCTCGAATTTGACATTTATCATATACTGACACTGCCTCCTCATTCTTCTACTCCTTTTCTCTTATAACTAGCTCTATCTCAGTGAACATCTAATTGCCTCTATTTTCCTGCATGTCAACACATACAAAAATACTTACCATTCCTCTGCTGTTCCTGCCAATAGGTGCCTTTGGCAAATTGCGCTTGCTCACATCTTATTATCTTTACAATAAACTAGGCTATCTTTAGAAAATGGTGAACCTACAATAGGAGGTTCAAAATCTTCAGGCCTAGGTTGTGTAGCCAGTGACTCTGTAGAGTCAACTATCAAATCTCAATCATAAGGTTGAAGTTTTCACAGACCCAGGTTCCTTTAATAGGAATCAAAATAACTTCTCAGTATAATAGGTCAAAATGAAGACCTGGCTCACCACAAATCGATCAGTATTGACCACCAACTTCAATAATTGTATGATAGTACTCTCACATATGAAGGATTCAGTTACTGACCGGTTTGCTGAGGCCTTGATTTGAAAGTATAATAGACAAAGAATGGGAGAAAAATTAACTCATCTAATTAAAGTAAAACAAGATGTGAATGGATGAGTTCATGATCAGGTTTCACTCTCTGGTCCTCCAATCGGACTACTCCAATTTGCACACTAAGATCTATCTTCAAGGTACCCAGAAAGATCTCATTGAAGAGTACCTTGATGAAGTCCAGTGCATCAATAGCTGGTATAACATTTTTAATTTTCAATTTGACAACAAAGGATCCCAGGGGCATGCCTAGGTTAACAATGCACAAAACTTCTCATCCTGCAGTCATAGCAGTAACACATATGAAAACTAAAACAACTCAGCTGTTCACATGATAGAGAAAGTGTACTAAAACTGTTCATATTGGTGAAGACAGAGACTCAAGGATGATGAGCTTTCTGAGGAAAGACCAAGAGGATTCAATGGGAATCCCTGGTCGCTTCATTGACCTTTATATACCATACATTTGTTTGTATATGTATCTAGTGGATCTACTGATAGAATGGAAAACATATGGATCAGGCATGTATCAAGCATAGCCATGAAATGGAAAGGAAGTAAAACATAAGGCAAACAAAAACATAAGACAAACACATGTAGAATGGAAGAAAAGCATAGACAGGAGATAAACATGTGCTACCATGATCATACATGAGATCAGTAAGGACACTATGATGTGTGGCAGCTATTAAATATCAAATAGCTATGAAATGAGAAACATATATAGAAAGTGAGACATGGATCTAGAATAGTCCATGCATATGTGAAGGACGGGCATAGGGACTAGTCCTTGTATTGTGCAATCTAGTTGTATGTGTCAAGTCATGTGATTAGAAAAAGAGACTTAGGCATTACTAAGTCTTGAAAGTAGGCATGCTAGATGCTAAAGGCTTAATAAATTAGAATAAATAGAAAGAAAAAGAAAATAAATAGGAGAAAATTGCATATCATAACAAACATAGGGGCCATGCTTGTGACAAGAGAAAGCAACCTGAGGGGCAAAAAAGACACCTCAAGATGAATTGTTTCAAATATTATGAGAAAGACCACTTTGTCTGACAGTGCAAGGTACTCAACTGTCAATGTAGCCCTGACTGACACACCTTGACATGACATCAGATGTCAGTTAGTTCTAGTTGCCAGGTATGGACAAACTGAAAGCATGTTAGCTGATTACTGACATGGCATGACACAATATAGAGAGAAAGACATAGGAAAATGAGACAAGCAATGACTCTAGGTCTCTTACAACATTGAACACCACAACTAAACTTCAAGAAGACAAATCAGTTAACATCCAACTTGAGGATGTGAGCAATGATAGAGAAGAGTGTCAAATAGACTCTTGATGATGAGAGAAGTAAAGAGAAAAAGACTTAGATCACTTGTGGATGGATAGCCCCAAGAGAACTAAACTATGATATTTGAGCATTGACATTGCAGTTTATACACTCATACAGTGTTTGTACAGGACAAATAATTAGTAAGTGAAAATGTTCCATAATATTCCATGAAGTTTCATATGATGTTGTGGTGATATCATGGTCCAGACCAGTCTAGATGAGTCTAAATCTGGAGTGTTTAGACCTAGTTATATGATAACTAAATATAGAGTCCTCATTACACATGAGAAAGTCACATGACTGAGTCACATGCACTAGTCACATGATTAAATAAGCACATGATCCAAGTCACATGATTAAGAAAAGAGAAAGAAAGTCAGAAAATTAAGAGAAAAATTATACTCCATAACAGGAAAAGTCTTCAGTCCTTGAACATAGGAACAGTTCAAGGTGCCATATCTCTGGCAGGCAGCACACGGCACTCAAAAGCATTCGCTAGAAAGCTCAAGCCTGTAATAATGCTAACAGGAAAAAAATGTGTTAATAATAATGTGGACAAATTTTCTTTCTCTTGTACTAATAGGTTTTCTGTTCTTGATACTGATAGTTTTGTTTCTTCTCAAGTTCTTGATATATGTGCAATAGATAGTCCTAAAATCATAAAATAAAACACAAAAGAAGAAAAAACAAAACCACAAAAAAATAGTCTAGTTTCTTTGTTTTCTGATTTTTTGAATATGTACATAGAAGGAAGGTCCTCCTTATAAGGCTCAGCTACTTAACTAGTGCTTAATTCTCCAAAAAACAATAACCTATCTATCAACTCCCTATCTCCTGAAGATGAATTTCCTGAATGGATCCTTACTAGATTGGTTTCCCTTAAAAAGAGCTTAAGATCCTGATTAAAGTAATGAACAAACATGTAGATATTGACATCACATCACCAATTCAGGTGTAGACACTTCTAGACTACAAAGCAAACTCTATCTTTATTGATCATTAATGGACTATATAACAAGGCCTTATACTATACAAGTTGCCTATACCAATCTCAGTTTTTAATGTTGATGGTACAAAGAATTGAGAAGAAGACATTACTCATATTGCTAAAATCCAAATGGAGTACAAAAGTTATAAAGAAGTGATATAAGCTGAAATCTCAGATCTAGGCACCATTGTGATCATTCTCAGATACACTTGACTCAAATTTCACAACCTTAACATTAACTGACAAATGGAAGAAGTTAAATTAAATCATTGCCCTCAATCTTATTATCAACTATCTAATCATGTTATGTGCCTTGCTTCAATAGAACTAGATGAAGAAGTTGAAGCAATCTCAAAATGAAAAGGTCTTATCAGTAATCTTAAAACTAATAACTCATGAAAGAAGCTATGAAGCACAGTTGTGTCAAAGACACCTATCAAGGAACTGGTCCTCAGTATCTACCATAAGGACTTCTATGAAACTTTCTCAAAGAAAGAATCCAAGTACATGCCAATATACAAGCCATGGGATCATATAATTGATCTAAAAGATGACTTCAAATCTAAGAAGGATCGAATGATTGAGGATCAGCTCTCAAAGGGCTATATTAGACCGTCTAAATCACCTCAGATATCACCTGTCTTCTTTGTTCCTAAAAAGGAAGGCACCAAGTAGATGGTTCAGGATTACTGCTATCTAAATGAAGGCATAGTCAAGAATAATTACCCCTTGCCCCTAATTAGTCAGCTTGTTGACAAGCTCAAGGGTACAAGATATTTTATGAAAATAGACCTTTAATGAGTATACAACAATATATGAATCAAAGAAGGTGACAAATAAAAGGCAGCTTTTATCTATCATCTAGATTCTTTCGAACCTCATTATGTACTTTGGTTTCTGTAATTTGCCAGCTACATTTCAGACAATGATGAACAAGCTATTTATAGATATGGACAACATTGTTGTCATCTATATAGACGATCTTTTAATTTATATAAAATTGAATAATCTCAATGAGCATCACAAAGCTATAGCACAAGTGCTACAATAGCTCAAAGAATTTATTTATCAAGCCAAAGAAGTGCTTCTTTGATAGAACTGAAGTAGAATTCCTAGGCATGATTATTAGTCATGAAGACGTTTGCATGGATGAATCAAAAGTCAAAGTGATTGAGGAGTAGCCAGTTCTACAAATGGTCAAACACATCTATTTTTTCCTTGATCTTGCTAACTTTTACTATTGCTGCATACTCAGTTATGCTGAAACTGCAAAGCATCTCATGGACTTAACACATAAAGATCTTCAACGGAATTGGAGAGCTAAAGAACAAAAGGCATTTGAAACATTTAAAGAACACTTTATGACAACAGCTATTTTGGTCTATCCTGATATTGATATGAAATTCCACCTAGAAACCAATGCCTCAGATTTTGCCACAGGGGCTGTCCTATCTATGAAATGTCTTGATGGAAAATGGCAGCCATGTGTCTTTAGTTCTCATACTCTATCAGTACAAGAGCAGAACTATCAGGTTGCAGACAAAGAAATGCTTGCTATAATTCATGCATTAGAAACGTGAAGACATTATCTAGAAGGTGCTTGGTGCAAATTTGAAATTTGATCTGACCACAAAAACTTGCAATATTATATGAAATCTCAAGATCTAAATTGAAGACAAGCAAGATGGTCCTTGTGTCTTACTTGTTTTAACTTTACCTTGATTCACAAGACAGGAACTTTCATGACAAAAGCAGACACTTTATTTCAACATTGTGATCACTCTAATGGAGTTGAAGATGATAACAAGAGCATTATCATTATTTCTTCTGAAAAGACCAGGGTCTAACACATTGTTGTAGAAGCTGAAGAGAAATCTATTGAGATGAGCAAAGAGCTGCTAGCTTTCACAACGTCAAACACTAAAACTAGTTCGAGATAATAAATCAGTTATAGTCTGACTTGAGGACTTGGACAATGATATGAGTAGCAATGAATATGCTCTCATCATTGAGTGGAGTGATAAGGAACAAACTTAGATTGCTCATTGACAGATAGTCCTAAGAGAACCAAGTTGGAACTCTAGGGTGTTTACATTGCAGACTATATATGCTGCTAGTATTTGTACAAACCAAATAATTAGTAAGTAGGAATGTTCCACAATATTCCATGAAGTTCCATATGATGTTGTAGTGATGTCATGGTCCAGACTGATCTAGGTATGTCTATGTCTAGAATGTTCTAGGTGAGTTTAGGCCTAGTCACATGATAACTAAGTAAAAGAGTCCTCATTGTATATGAGAAGTCATATGAGTAATATGCACATGATATAAGTCACATGACTGAGAAAAGAGAAAGAAAAAGAAAGAAAAATAGGGAGAAAAATATATCCCATAACATCTATTCCTGATTGAATCAAGTAACTATCTAAGGATCTAGATCTATCCATCAATTCTGGCATAGAGGACAATGAATTGCAGGCAATTGCAAAGACCACTCTGACACCTGTCACAGTGGCACTGACCTATATAGCTTACATTTCACAGTCGAATTTGAAGGAAGGAACCCTCATTCTCGAGAGAGCAGTTCACAATCTCAAATATTTGTCTCCTACCATCATTCAGTAGATTGCAAGCTTCTTTTGTCCACTGGAGCTCATATTCATATTGCAACCGTCCAAAGATGACCTAGTATATGAGCCTTTTACTGCTATCCTATTTGGTCCTAATTCAGGTCACCAGATACTTCAGACTAATTGACATAGTAGGGAATGCTTCTTTGCTGGCTTATGAAAACGGACTTTTCAATACACTGGTTACCCTAGAGCAATTCTGTAGATTTGACCCCTTGGAGCTTTATTTTATTGACTGAAGCATTCAGGTGTTCTTGAGAAGGGACTGCGCAGGTCCAACGGTATTCATGCAGTCGCTTGGAACCACCTGGCACTAACATCGTATAATAATATAGACCAGGAAAAAAGGATCATATTGTGACCCAATGACGAATATTGTAGGGGGACGCCTAGCATCCCCTAGTTTGTATCAAAAGACCTCTGAGAGTGCATTGTCACTGTGTGGAGTGAACAAGGCGGTGGAAGAATGGGAAACAAACAAAATAGTGATGCCAGTATTAGGCCTAGTCACGTGACCACAAAAAGAAAGAGAAAAATAGAGAAAAGTAAGGGAAAAATTATACCCTGTAACACTACCCCCCTTCTAGGAATTGCATTCCAGGCAATTAAACGGGGCAGAAGCCACAGAGCAATAATTAACATAAGAAGAAAACAGAGAGTCAAATTGCGACTGAACCATGTGCAATTTCCTGAGAGTGGAAGGGTGGTGACGATAGAAATTGCGAATAGTATCACAAGCATTACTCAGGTGAGCCTCAGGCTCCCAAGTACGCTCCTCGTCAGAATAACCAACCCAATGCACCAAGAATTTGAGGCGGCGACCTTGCAAGCGAGAATCAACAATGTAATCAACCTCGTATTTCTGATCACCCTCTTCGGTAATAACCACCGGACCAGGTTGTTGTGCTGGTTGACCAGGCAAGCGCTCTTTATAAGGTTTGATGTGGCTAACATTCACAACTAGGTGAATGTGCATCATGAAAGGAAGACGAAGTTCAACGGCATTAGAGCTGACCAGCTTCGTAATTTCGTATGGACCAAGCCAACGTTCGGTAAACTTCCAGGAAGGTCGAGGAAGCTTTAAATTAGAAGTGCTCAACCACACTTTATCGCCAACCTGATAAGGCGGTGGCTGAGATCTATGACGATCAGCCTTCTTTTTCATAGCGGCTTGTGCTTTCTCTAGGTTTTTACGAGCCTGCTTGAGGGTATTCTCCATATTGGTAGCGAGATCCTCAGCTGCTAGAACCTTAGATGGAAATGGTTCAATTCCCATCCTTGGTTTGTAGGATTGAGTAACCTCAAATGGAGATTTTCCAAGCGAATCCTGGTGCTTGTTGTTATATGAAAATTGTGCCAGTGCTAGCCAATCAGACCAATCATATGACTTTTCAACAACAAAAAGACAGATGTATTCTTATAATGCCTGGTTCATCCGTTTGGTTTGCCCGTCTGTTTGCAGGTGAAATGCGGTGGAGAGCTTAAGCTCAATCCCTAAGAATTTGCCTAATTCGCACATAACCTGAGATGCGAATTATGGACCACGGTTGAAAACAATAGTCGTGGAAAGACCATGATGCTTTCAGATATGTTGCAAATATAATTTGGCCATTCCGAGAGCTGTGATCATTTTGTTTGTAGGAATAAATATAGCTTCTTTGGAGAAACGATCAACAACTACTAGGATCGTGTCGTAACCATCCGAAAGAGGTAAGTCCATGGTAAAATCTGCCGAGATATCAACCCATGATCCAGATGGGATCGGCAGAGGGTGAAGCATGCCTGCTGGAGCGATGCGAGAACTTTTCATATGTGCGCATCGATCGCAACATGAAACATAGTCCTTGACCTGTGTGTGTAACCCAGGCCAATAATAATTATGTTCCATCAATTCCTGTGTCTTTGATTGACCAGGATGTCCAGCGATAGGGTTATCGTGATGAAGTGTGAGAATGTCTTGGTGAAGCTTGGCATCACCAGGAACATAAATACAATTTTCTCGATAATAAAGCCCATCCTGGAGCTTATAGTTTGATCCTAGATCTAGATCTCTAGACAGTTCCTTGATTCGTTCAACAATTGAACTCTCTTCAGCTTCTACAACAATGTGTTGAGCCCTGATCTTTTCGGGAGGAATTACAGTGATGCCCTTGTTGTCATCTTCAACCCTATAGGGGTGATCACAACATTGGGATAAAGCATCGGCTTTCGTCATGGAAGTTCCTGCCTTATGGATCAAGGTAAAGTCGAATCGTGTAAGGTACAAGAACCATCGTGCTTGTCTTCAATTTAGATCTTGAGATTTCATAAAATATTGCAAATTTTTATGATCGGACCAAATTTCAAATTTGTGCCGAGCACCTTCTAAATAATATTGCCACATTTCTAACGCACGGATAATAGCGAGCATTTCCTTATCTGCAACCTGATAGTTCGGCTCTTGCACTGACAAAGCATGGGAACTAAAGACACATGGTCGCCATTCTCCATCGGGACATTTCATAGATAGGACAGCCCCTATAGCAAAATCTGAGGCATCAGTTTCTAGGCGGAATTCTACATTGATATCTGGATATACCAAAATAGGTGCTGTCGTAAAGTGTTCTTTAAGCATTTCAAATGCTTGTTGTTCTTTATCTCCCCAGTTCCACTGGAGATCTTTATGTGTCAAGTCCATAAGAGGTTTTGCAATTCCAGCATAACCGAGTATAAAGCGACAGTAAAAGTTAGCAAGACCAAGGAAAGAACGGACTTGTTTGACCATTCATGGGACTGGCCACCTCTGGATCGCTTTTACCTTTGATTCGTCCATGCGAATGCCATTGCGAGTTATGGTCATACCGAGGAATTCTACTTCTATTTTGTCAAAGAAGCATTTCTCCGGCTTGACAAATAAATCATTATCTTTGAGCCACTAGAGCACACGTGCAACAGCTTTGTGATGCTCATCGATATTGTCCGATTTTGTATAAATTAAGAGATTGTCCATATAGATAACAACAATATCATCCATATCCATGAACAGCTCATTCATCATTGCCTGGAACGTAGCTGGTGAATTACAGAGACCAAAGAACATGATGAGAGATTCGAAAGAACCGAGATGACTGATGAACACTGCCTTCTATTCATCGCCTTCTTTGATACGTATATTGTTATATCCCCATCGAAGGTCCATTTTCGTAAAGTACCTTGTGCCTTTAAGCTTGTCAACAAGCTGACTAATCAGGGGCAAGGGATAATTATTTTTGACCGTTCCTTCATTCAGATAGTGGTAATCTTGAACCATCCACTTGGTACCTTCCTTCTTAGGAACGAAGAATACAGGTGATGTCTGAGGTGACTTAGACGGTCTAATATAGCCCTTCGAGAGCTGATCCTCAATAAATGATTTAACTTCATCCTGCTCCTGAACTAAAAGAGGAATCATTCGCTCTTTCTTTGGTTTGAAGTCTTCTTTTAGTTTGATTGCATGATCCCACAGCTTGTGTATTGGCATGCGTTCGGATTCTTTCTTTGAGAAAGTTTCATAAAAGTCCTTGTGGTAGATACTGGGAACCAGTTCTTTGACAGGTGTTTCCATAAGACCTTTTCATTTTAAGACTGCTTCAACTTCTTCATCTAGTTCCATCGAAGCAAGGCGTGTAGCACGATTAGATAATTGATAACAAGATCTTGGGCAACAATTTAATTTAACTTCACCAGTTTGCCAGCTAATGTTAGAGTTATGATACTCAAGCTAGGTGTATCCGAGGATAATCGCAGCAGTGCCGAGATCACTGATTTCGACTTGGACTACTTCTTTGTGACCTTTGTACTCCATATGGATTTCTGTGATATGAGTAATATCTCCTGCTCGGTTCTTGGTTCCATCAACATTAAAGACTGGGATAGGTGTCGGCTGTTACGATATGTATTTTTCTCCCTATTTTTCTCTATTTTTCTTTCTTTAGCGCCTAGCGCGCTTACACTCAACGACTTAGAAACGTCTAAGTCTTTTTCCAGATCACGTGACGTGATATGTGCAACTTGCTTGCACGCGACACGGACATAACCCCTATGTCACCTCTTCACGGACTCACAGGCTTTAATAGCCTTATGCCTTACCATTACTGTATGTTCTTCATTTCTCCTATTTCATATTTAATAGGCTGCCACACATCATGAGATCCTCACCGATCTAATGTGTGATCGTGGCAGCACATGTTATCCTCACCTTATGCTTCTTCTTCCATTTTACACATGTATTCCTCATGTTATGATTCCCTTCCATTCCATGGCAATGCTCGATGCATGCCTGGTACATATGTTTCTCATAGTATCGGTTAGATCTAGTGTACACATGGACAAACACTAGTGTAGTATATAAGGATCAATGGAGCGACCAGAGGATCCCCATCGAATCCTCTTGGGTCTTATCGTTCAGCCTCTCTGAATCCCCTAAGCTCTAAGTCGAATAACCTCAGTACGCTCTCCACGTCATGTGAGCCGCTGAATGTTTCATCGGCAACTTGCGCAGCATGAGAGCTTGTCACCTAGCCCATTGGCGATCTATAAAAATAGAATTGGCTCCACAGTCTAGAAGAGCCTGGATCTGAATAGGAGATGTGGTGTCAACATCCACATGTTTGTCCGTTACTTCGATCAGGATCTTGAGTTCCTTCTTAAGAGATACTGATCGGATAAGGATCCGTTCAGGAAAGTCATCTTCGGGGGACAAGGAGTTGATCGAAAAAGTATTTTTAGGTTTTGGGGAATTAAGCACAGATTGAACCGCCGAGCCTCATAAAGAGGACCCCCCTTCTACGTATGTATCCAAAAAATCAGAAAACAAAGAAACTAAACTATTTTTTGTGATTTTGTTTTTTCTTCTTTTGTAGATTGTTTTATGTTTTTAGAACTACCTATTGCACTATCAAGAAAATCAGGACTATCAAAACTATCAAGACAAGAAAACCTATTAGTACAAGAAAAAGAATTGTCCACGCTTTTATTAACACATTTGTTTTGCCCTGTTTGAGTTACAGGCTCGGGCTTCCTGACAGGTGCTTTTAGACGCTGTCTGCTGCCTGTCAGAGGAGTGGCACCTCGAACTGTCCCCGTGTTCAAGGGCCGAAGGCTTTTCCCTGCGCCTTCATCTCCATGGTATGTATGTCGAAAAAGAAAGCTTTCGCCTCCTCAAAGTCCATGTCATGCCAATGATCAGTTGGCGCACTTTTGGTTTGTCACACCTGGTGACCGGAGTTTTCTGTGCGGTGCCAATGTCCATTGCATCACCTCTACTGTTTCCATATGTTTTACCTCCACGGCTGGAGGATGAGTTGTTTTGCACATTGTTGACCCAGGCACACCCCTGGAATGACTTGTTATCAAACTGGTATTCAAAGAGATCGTCCCGACTTCCGATTCGTCGAACTTCATTCAGGTACTCCTCGATTGTTCCCTTTTGGGTACCTTGGAGATAGATCTCTTTGATAATATTGGGTCATGTTGCCCATTCCAGAAGGTAAATTGAATGAGTGTGAGAACACTCGAATTGTAGAACCAAAGAATAGAACTGAATAACGAACTCGTCGGTTCTCATCTTTCCTTGTTTAAGGTTAACGAGCTGGTTCTTAGCCCATTCCTTATTGGCCAAGGGTTGGAAATATTTCTTAATTTCCTCCTCCAATACGTGGAGTGTTGGCCAGGAGTTTTGATCAGTGTATTTGTGGATAAGGGCCTTGACAAACTGACCTGCTATTGGACCCTTTATTCTGGAAAGTACTGCCATGCAACCATCAAAGTTGGTGGTCAATACTGCAGCATTGGCGGTGAGCTATGTTTCGAGCTTCACCCACCAAACAGAAAAGTTTTTGCAGTCCCCATCGAAAGAACCTGGGTCTGTGAATATCTCAATGTTTCAGCTGAGATTCGATGGTTGATTTTGCAGCATTGTTAATGCTGCAGACACTTGGGCAAGCTGAGCTTGCAAATTGGCAACTTCTTATTGCAGGTTGGCCATTGTTTAAATATAGCTGGGTTCGTTGTAAAGGTAGTAAGGTGCATGCCTAGGACGGTTGGCTAGGGGCACCTGTAGGCGGGGGCGGCGAAGGGATGGAAGATATTCTTGTACTTGTCGACATGTAGGGAAGCGGAGGCAATTAGACGTATGCCTGGGTAGAGCTGGTGATGGGAGGATCGAGGAGGGAGATCTAGGAGGCAGTGTGGAAGTGTGAAAAATTTGTTGTTTGAGATCCGCCTCGATCTCTTCTTCTTTCTTTACTCAATTTAGAAAATCAAGTGGCTCCTATTTCAGAATGAGCCACTCAGAAACTGGTTCTAGATTCTCAAATTTGATTTGAGGGGCAGGAATGAAAATGCAGTTAAAATGATGAAATTTGAGGGCTGCTGCTTGCGCCCGAGTGTCAAGAACTTACTGTCATGTTGTACGAGCCACGTTGGAAAAACTTCTTCATTAGAGCCTTTGCTTCCTTTTTGCCCTTTTACTGTCCAGTCAATAACTGACTTGGCACAGCCTCAAAATGCTACATATGGTAAAACTAGATGTAAACCTCTCCTAAGGCTACACGGGCACAAGACCGCTCTTGCATGTAGAGAGGATTGCTATTCAAACGACTACAACAAATGTGCCTCACGGGGATGCAGGACGATGCCCAAATGAAAGTATAAGGGATTTGACGGAGGATTTAACCTCTAGGGACAGTATCCTAGTTCTCGTGCGAGAGAATCCATCGACGAGGGCCTAGATACCACAACGTCCTTCCTGAACCTCAACAGTCAGGGACTAAGGCAAAAGAAAGGTGTGGTAATGTGCAGCGAAGTGAAATGATGTAAGGTAATCAGCTTAATGACACGGATAGTGCCCGACGCCGGGAGAGTGAATGAGATGAGCGATGGACTACTGCCTTTCACAACGTCGAACACTAAAACTTAAGCAAAGAAAACAGATCAGTTTGCGTCTGATCTGAAGACGTGGGTCGAGATAAGAGGAAAGCGTTGACTTAAGCTTGTCAACGAAAAGTGAGTAGGGGAGAAGACTTAGGATCACTCGTGGACGGGTAGCCCCAAGAGAACCAAGCTGGGGTCTCTGGGCATTGACATTTGATCTTATATACTAGTACAGTGTTTGTGTCTA
Source organism: Phlebopus sp. FC_14 (assembly GCA_021018615.1). Lineage (NCBI taxonomy): Eukaryota > Fungi > Basidiomycota > Agaricomycetes > Boletales > Boletinellaceae > Phlebopus > Phlebopus sp. FC_14. The sequence goes on along the minus strand of JAEVFL010000033.1, from coordinate 30,861 downwards.
ACAAACAAATGATATCATCAGAATGTTCCACAACATTCCATGACGTTCCATATGATGTCAGGTGATGTCATGGTCCAGACCATTCTAGGTGAGTCTAGATAAGAATGTTCTAGGCTAGTCTAGGCCTAGTCATATGATATCTAAATATAAATGTCCTCATTGCATAGGAGCAAGTCACATGACCGAGTCACATGATCCAGTCACATGATTAAATAAACACGTGATGTAAGTCACATGACCACAAAAAGAAAGAGAAAAATAGAGAAAAATAAGAGAAAAATTATACCCTGTAACAGCCATGTGAAGTCAACAACATAGTGTCCTGGCCATGGTTTCATTGTTGGACCATTCTCAACACCATCTCATGTGTTAGCATGGGTGGAAAATGTTGTGGGTGCTGGTGCTCGACGGTAGTTGTCGTTGTGCTGAGATGATGTTGGTAGGAATCAAACAGAGCACTCATCTCTCTCATCGTAGTGGTGCCACCTCGATCGCGCGTTGGTGGCCATGGAACCTGGTTCACCAAGGTTGGAGACATGGCTAACATTTGACAAACAGCATGTCACATGTGAGTAATCGCGTACTAAAAGCCTGATTCTCCAGACCACATGCCAGATGGGCTGTCGCCCACCTCTAACCCAGGTTGTCACCTCGGCATGTATGCAGAGGGCCCTAGTGGGTGAGGGGAGCCAAGATGTGTCAGCGATGTGCCTACCTACAGGTACACTGGTAGCTATAGTGAAAGGCGACCGATCTTCTGGCAGATTACCTTACCCTTGCTCTAACCCTTGATACATGACGTGACACCGGATGTTACGATATGAATTTTTCCTCTATTTCTTTTCCTTTTTATTCTAATTTATTAGTGCCTAGCGTGCTTAACTTTTAAGACTTAGAACGTCTAAGTCTCTATCCTATCATGTGACTTGGTCCATACGACCTAGATCGTATGATGCAAGGACTACTCCTATGTCACATCTTCACGGACTCACAGGCTCTCATAGCCTTATACCTCGCCTTTACCGTATGTTTCTCATTTCCATTATTTCATATTTAATAAACTGCCACACCTCATGGCATACACACCATATTAATGTGGCAGCACATGTTCTCCTCATTTCATGCTTCTACTTCCATTCTGCACATGTATTCCTCATGTTATGATTCTCTTCCATTCCATGGCAATGCTTGATGCATGCCTGTTCTTCATGCCTTTCATATTATTGGTTAGATCTAGTGTAAACATGAACACACACCTGTATAGTATATAAGAGTCAATGCAGCGACCAGGGGACTCCATCGAATCCTCCTGAGTTATTCCCCTCTTAGCCCCTCTGCTAAGAGCGACCTCAGTTCGATTAACTTCAGTACACACTCCAGTACCATGTGAGCCGCTGATTATATCACCGGATGCCTCCAGCTCACACCTCCGTCTGTCAACAGAGGGCATGTCAGTATGCTGACCACACACCAGATGGTCTGTTGTCCACCTCTGGCCTAGGTTGTCACTTAGGTCCACATGCTCAGGTATTACCTTCTAAAGAAGGTGAGTTGGTCAAGAGAAAGAGTGGAGCGCGTAAGCGGAAATAATAAGCAAATGATGAAGATGACATAAACAAATCCAACTTTGTCAAATCACGCCAATCATTACACAACAAGCATTGGAGATTGTAACCACATGTAAATATACTATGATGCTGCTGAAGGTTCGCTGGGATGTTTGAGGCCTCAGAGATGAGGACTGTAAGGCCCTGTGCAGTAGCAACTGCACGCTGCCTGGCTGGTTGAGCCATTGCTGCTACATCATTAAGCCAGTGGTTCAGTTGAATCTCAACTGTAGTTTGGCCAATAAAGCAGGTGCCTTCAGACCCAAGCAATATGGGAGCTTATATAATTAGCCCTTATAGTGGACATACATATTTTACAGGCAAACCACCAGTTTCTATAAAAAGTCAGTGATTGACAGTATCATAAAAAATATATAAACCATCAAGCTAGCACTGCAATTCAATCCTCTTGCTTATCTTCCTCTTCCTCTGAACTCAAGTAGCATATCTGATGCTTGCTAGCCTTGTAGGTCAGAGATGGTTCCTCTTTACTTTTGGAGCTCAAACAAGATGCTTGATATCTTGTGCCTATCTGTGGACGAGACTTTCTTCCTTGAGAGTCATCACCACCTACACCTTTTGCCATCTTAGGACATTGTGATGGTGGTCTTCTCTTATTTTTGCTGGCAACAGAGAGATGTTTCTGCAATCGACGTCGCTTTTGCACGTCTGTGTCTCCTCTTCTGCTCACTAGATCATCTAGACTGTCCGATCTCCAAAGTTCTTCCTCAAACACCTTTCTCGACTTTACTCTATATCTGATATGGTCAGCGGCTCACATGGTTGAGAGTGTGTACTGAAAGCTATCGGTGCTGAGGTCGCTTGACTTAGGAGTAGCTGAGAGGAGCAATGGACTCAGGAGGATTCAATGGGATCCTCTGGTCGCTGCATTGGCTCTTATATACTATACAAGTGTTTGTCCATGTGTACACTAGATCTATCAATGAAATGGAAAACATAAGGAACAGGCATGCATCAAACATCGCCATGGAATGGAAGAGAACCATATCATGAGGGAAACATGTGTGGAATGGAAGAAGAAGCATGGAATGAGGATAACATGTGCTGCCACATTAATATGGTATATAGGCCATGAGGTGTGACAGCCTATTAAATATGAAATAACGGAAATGAGAAACATACAGTAAAGGTGAAGCATAAGGCTATGAGAGCCTGTGAGTCCATGGAGATATAACATAGGGGCTTTAGGTGCTTCAATGCTAGCTCATATAGCGTAGGCATGATAAGCAGCCTCTTCTTCTTCTTTTTCTAGAACACGAAGGAAAACACTCTTCTCCCTTAGTAGATGGCAACTTCTGGGGCATTGTGTCATCTTTACTTCACCCTTTGCCCAATTTATTTCAGGATTGTGCTTCTTTAACCACGTATATCTGAGGATGATCTAATTACATCCTAGATCTATAACCTCTGTGGTAACGCGTTCCCTGTGTCCTTCATAGTCTATAATTAGCTCAGTGGAGTGTGTGACGTTTTCAGCCAAGTTCTTTGATCCATCAACATTCAATATGGGAATGGGATTGCATAAGAGAGTGAGCGGTAGCTTTTGACTTGTGATCCACTTCTTATCAATGAAAATAACATTAGCGTTCTCAAGAAAAATCCATCTGGGATTTCTTCATCTAACATATTTTTTTGGTTTTCGTGTGAAACTGAATTAAGTACTGGTTTGAAGCCCTGGCCGAGCCCCTTCACAGAAGAGGACCCAGTTTGGCATTGAGAAAATAAAACATCATCCGACTCATCTGTGCTTTCCCTAGGTTCTTCAACCTCAAGGACAGAGAAACAGTTGGATAAATATTCATTGAATGTGACCGCATGAACACCCAGTTCGTTCATGCGGCATGGCCTTTTTTCTTATCATGGACATCTTTCATGTCCCAAAAATATGCCCTCATTTCGTCATAGGACATGTTGTAGATAGCCACAAAAGGATTGTTGTCACATGGGACTTCTCTTTTGGGTTCTTCTTATACTGGTTCGATGACTCGCACTTGGCGGCCACCGTGGCATTCTTTCTTGTGCTTACCCCCTAGTCATTTGCAAGAGGGGCACTGCACCCTTGGTTTAGGGCAGTTCTTTACCCCATGTGGTCCACCACAATTGTAGCAGGAAAGTTTTGATGACGACCCTCTTTGGGCAGCATCAATCTGCATTGCGTTAGGGTCACCATATGTCTGAGACGTTCTTCGGATAGTAGCACCCATTATGAAATCAAGGGACTCTTGAGCGGTCCCGACGTGTCTGATCTCGGCAATATACTCAGCAACTTTAGCCTTTCTCTTGCCTTCTTTGAATATTTGGGCGATGATGCCCCGTCTGACGTTATTCTCCAACATAGAGATAGCATGCGATTCATCTATCATAGCCTGTTGGTAGAGTGCTTCAAATTTGACAATAAAATCGTCTGTTATCATCTTGCCCTGTAGTAGCCCTTTTAGCTGACTATGGGCCCAGTCTACTTGAGGTTCTTGATGCTATGCATAAGCTGAAAGAATCAGAAGTTCAGAAGATAAGAGAGAAGTTCCACATCCATAAAGATAGTGATAGGATTCTCTATGATGAAAAGATGAGAATGTATGTGCCTGATGACAAAGGTCTATGGCAATCTATTATTATGTTGCACTATGATACTCTGGTTGCCGGACATCCAGGAGTTGAGAAGACGATAGATTTGCTGCAGTGCAGCTATTTTTGGCCTTTGATGTCACAACAGGTCAAAGATTATGTTTCCCATTGCGATAGATGCACACAAATGAAAGAGAGCAATCAGCCTCCCGCTGGAAAATTACATCCCTTGGAAGTTCCAACTACACCTTGGGAAGATGTATCAGTAGACTTCACTACGGATCTGCCTGATTCCAATGGATTCGACTCCATCCTTGTAGTGATGGACAGGTTCTCTAAAGAAGTCGAGTTCATTCCATGTTTAAAAACCACAACAGCCCTTGACACAGCTTGTTTATATTTGCAACACATATGGAAGGCACATGGCCTACCCCATACAATCATATCTGATTGTGGGCCGTAATTTGCTGTGGAAGTAATATACACATTGTGCAAATGATTAGGTATTATCCCTAAATTATCCACTGCACATCACCCACAGACAGATGGTCAGACAGAAAGAATGAACAGGGACTTAGAACAGTACCTTCGTTTATTCTGTGCAGAGAAAGAAGCAGAATGGGCTGACTAGCTTGTCATCGTTCAATTCTCTTATAATACAAAGAAGCAGGCCTCTACAAAGAAAACCCCTTTTGAAGTCACATGGTTCTATGCTCCAAGGATGGGCTTCGAGCAATATGTGTCTAAAGCACCAGCTGCTGATGACTTTGCTGAAGAAATGACCAAAACTCTCAAGGAGACAGAAGCTAATTTATTAGAAGCTCAGAAGTGGATGAAAGCGCAAGCTGATAAGCACAGATCAAGTGCCCCTGAATACGTCATTGGGGATAGGGTCTGGCTCAGCACAAGTAATCTGCGCCTGCTAAGAGCTTCATGTAAATTAACCAAACGATGGATTGGTTCCTATGAAATTACCTGATTGGTTGGCTCTAATGCATTGATGTTTAAGCTGCCAAAGTCTATGTGTATTCACCCTACAATTAATATTTCACGGATCAAGTCTTACAAAGAGCGCTTGCCTGGGAAACTGGTTATTGCCCCTGGATCCATTGAGGTAACTGGGGGCTGGGATGGAGGATATGGAGTTGGGTATGTGGTCGGATCTTGGGAAAAGGGTAACCGCCTCGGGTACTTGGTCCACTGGGAGGGCTATACAGATGGGGATAGAACGTGGGAACCCACTGGCAATCTGGCCAGTGCTTCTGATGTGGTTGCAGCCTTTCATCAGGCAAATCCCTCGGCTCCTTGTAAGCTACGAATGGCTTACTTGGATTTCCTATCATTATTCTGGCCTTTCAATAATTTAACTGTCCCTTCAGCCCATGACACTCCCTTTAATCACCTGGAAGTCGATCCTTAGGAGGGAGGTAGTGTTACAATACACATTTTTCATCTATTTATTTCTTTTTCTTTCTAATTTATTAAGCCCTTAGCGCCTAGCGTGCTGACTTTCAAGACTTAGAAATGTCTAAGTCTCTTTCCTATGCACGTGACTTGGCACGTACGATAAGATCATATGATACAAGGACTAGCCCCTATGCCTGCCTTTCACATATGCACGGATGATTCTAGATCCATGTCTTACCTTCTACGTATGTTTTTCATTTCATAGCTATTTGATATTTAATAGCTGCCACACATCATGGGATCCTCACCGATGTCATGTGTGATCGTGGCAGCGCGTGTTTACCTCCTGTTCATGCTTCCCCTTTCATTCTACATGCGTTTATCTTATGTTTTACTTCCTTTCCATTCCATGGCTATGCTTGATGCATGCCTGATCCATATGTTATTTATTCTATCGGTAGATCTGGTAGAAACATGTACAAACCCCTGTATGATATATAAAGGGTGTATGCAGTGACCAGGGGGTTCCTTATCGAATCCTCCTGAGTCTTTGTCCTCTCAGCCACTCCAGTAGAGCAACCTCAGTCAATGATTAACTTCAGTACACACTCAACACAATGTGAGCTGCTGACCATATCATACCCCATACCATCATGATCACCTTACCATTGCCTATCACCTCATGTGACGATCCCCATTCAATAGGTGTACGTAGCAGCCCTCGAAGCTGTGAAATAGCTGTCTTTAATCCTGTACTCTCTGAAATCTCTGTTGTCTCCAACACCACCATTGGAATGCCTATACTACTACCTGGGGCCAGCCTTCTCAAGCATTCAACATGATACTAGTGCTTGCATCCCATGCAGTATCGTTGCTCATCTTTGTCTGGATTATGGGCACTCTGACACAAATCTCTAGTAGACCTTTGCTTTAGCATTACATCTTATAAATATGAAATGAAATGTTATCACTATGATTTTGCATTTTCTGCCCTTTGTTTCTACATTCTAGCAGCAGTAGTAATCACCTTGAGGATCGACACAAGTCCCAAATGCTTCATCATCATTGAAACAGACTACTTTCTCTTGACCTTTCCTATGATGTTAACATCTATGGACACATGATGTCCACGTGACTTATGTTTAATACATTCTCCTTCGATAATATCATGGTGTGTCAACAATGCCAGCTCCTTTCTTCCAATATATTGACTGAAGCTATGGGACATAATGTTCAATTTGCCAACACCCATCTTCTAAATGACTTGAAAACACATACCTTTGGCCAGCCAAGTCCTAAGGACGGTAGTACCACTGAACTAGAATTCAAATCTTTTCAAGCTCAGCCTTTTCTTCTTTCTGTGTGAACTTCATCCATGGATCTCAAGTTCAATACACATACAAGACAATAATATACCTTCCTCTGTTTTGTCTGCACTCATATGTCTATCAGTCTTGCTTGCCACTCCTCCTCTTCTCCCAGTACTGTAATGCTGTCCGTACATCTGTCAGTCATTATTTCTAGAACTCTATTGTTCACGTGCTCACTTTTGATGATGTTCGGAACATCCCTTGTCTGTGGATGTTAACTCTCATTCAAGCACGGTACCTCTTCAAATATTGTATACACGGACCTTTCTGACACTTGTTGTTCACTTCAAAGTGTCATGTCTACTGATCAGCACACCAATAGCTGTCCAAACATCAACGACATACAAACCAGATGCCTTGTACTTGGCATGATCAAAAACTCTTCCATGCGCGCTGGATAGAGCGTCCTTACGACATTAACACTAGCACTACCTTATCACATCTTTCTTCAGTATCGAAATGATATCATCCAAGGAATCAAAATCAAGATTACCCAAGCAGTCAGGTCATCCGAAAGATCGCAGAGCAAGGAAACATCATCGAGGGACTATTCATAGACACCCCTATCTCAGTTTATTTATTCAATCCACTTGATCATTCGTAAATGCACACACCCTCGACAGTCTGCACTCTGGCGAGTAAGAGGCTTGGTGGCATACAACACCTTCATTAACTAACTTCACAGCATGCTCAGACATACCATAGATGGTCAAGCTGTTAGCTGAGGTGATCTCACACCTCTAAAGCGGTCATTCCTAACCCATAAGTCGTCCATTCACTTCCTCCTTCATGTTTTATACTATACTCACTACCTACTTGCTTTCCATCAACTTTCTAGACTTTCCTGTCTTTGTTTCAGCTTCCTACACAAGCAGATCTTGCACTGAGGACGCTTCTAGCCTTAGTGGCTTATTGTTTACCATTATTTACCTAGATGTGCACTTAGACTCCAGAGTCCACTGTTCCTATTCTTTGATTACTCACAGTGGACTCTAGGTACTATACTCTGATTTCTCTATCAATGTATAATGGTTACTCATAGTGGACTCTAGTCCAGCTCTTCTAAAGCTTCCTGAGTGGATCCAACAAGTGGCTAGTCTGCTTCTTCAAGTCCTAGCTTGAACATGAGCAGTCGTCAAAGGACTGTCATGGCACCTGCACACCCTCCTGTTGCTGTCCTTTACTTATCTTTTGGCAGCATGAGATCAGTATGACCACCCGACAGAATGACTGCAGAATTTACAGGTCATCTTCCTCTCTGTCAGAGTATCTGCAGACCATAGTTCAGAAATTCATGGTCCAGTTGAGGTCCAAGCTGGTATATCTCAGCCATAGTCATATTGGACCACATCACCTCCTCGAATAAGTGCCACCTATTGCTGAAATCGCTATCTGACAATCAGTGCTATGGCTATGGCCTCTATATCTCATTCACTTATATCATGCTCTGATTGTACTTCCTGATGATGGACCCCTTGGTTTCGTAGTACAGGGTAGTCCATTCCATGGTCTTGGGGTCGTGTGAAGTGATGAGATCGAGTTTCTCTATCATAGAGCTCACTGAGGGTCAGTCAGGATGCTCGAGATCAGACCATTCATAGCTATATTGCGAACGTATGGAATGTACGACAGAGCTTGAGTTCAAGCTGATGATTCAGAGGGTTCCTTCCTAAATAGAAACACAGGCGGAAAGTCGCTCTTGTAAGAGGGACACTTGACTGACGAAATGCCAAGCGTCTTGGTTTCCAGTGGAAACTGGATTGTTTGTCTGAGCCAGTACTACATCAAGCATGGATAGTACATCAAGTGTCTACAGTGCATGGAGAGTGCATATGTCCTATTGACAAAGAGTAGTGATGGCAGTTTGTCAGACGAAGCAAAGATGAAAAAAAAGAATGAAATGAGAGTAGATGAACATCAAGTCTTGACATCTGTTTTCATTTCAGACAAGTGAGGAAGCAGTATGACAAAATGTTCATGGCACTCACGAGGTGCAGCAGTGATCTGACAGAAGTTTTAGCCTGCTCTCCATGCTGTCTATGAGCTACTTAGTTTCTACACTTGATCTTGAGTTTGAGAACAGTCTCCACTGCCAATTTGGTCATTGCCTCTTTGCTTGCCAGCTTGTCTGTTACCAACTGCAGCTTAGCACTTGTTTCCTTCACCTGCTAGAGCACCTCATTTCTAGCGGTCTTGACCTGCTCTGAGAATCCTCTGAGCAACTGCATGGCTTGATTCTACCTTTCAACCTGTCTCTTCAGACTTTCAATCTCCATATAATGAGATGAGGTCACCTTGAGATTGGTCTGAACTGATTGTTGTTTGCACCCAAGCTGGGTGCTCGATACACATGCCATGGTATCTTCACTGAGTATAAGGACTTGGTCGGAGCTATTCCAAATGTCTGTAAAGGTAGTTCCAGTGTTTCTGGAGCCAGTGGACAGTATTGAGCGACTGTGGCTAGAGGGTCCTTGAATCAATTGTGCGGCCGCGTCCACATCCATTCGATCTTCCTCTTCTTTGTCTTCTTCTTTGTCTTCTTTATCTTCTTGGTCTTTGTCTTCTTTGTCCTCTTTCTCGAGATCTTCTTTTTCTTCAACCTGCATCCCCTCTCTTGTCTGCTCTATTATATCTAGTTCAGCTTCATCCATATCCATCTCCTTTGATGTTGACTCTTCATCTCCAAATTTTCTGATGAGCTGTTCAATTGATAAGCCCAATGTCTCAGCCAAGACCATTCATTCCATCATGTCATCATGATAAATACGTTGGATGTATTCTTCAAGCTCTTCCTCTGTTGGCTGTCGGCTGCTATGATATGCAGTCTGTTCAAGCTAGGACTTGAAGAAGCGGACTAGCCACTTGTTGGATCCACTCAGGAATCTTCAGGAGAGCTGGACTAGAGTCCACTGTGAGTAACCATTATACATTGACAGAGAAATCAGAGTATAGTACCTAGAGTCCACTGTGAGTAACCAAAGAATAGGAACAGTGGACTCTAGAGTCTAAGTGTGCATCTAGGTAAATAAAGGTAAACAATCAGCCACTGAGGCTAGAAGCGTCCTAAGTACAAGATCTGCTTGTGTAGGAAGCACAAACAAAGACAGGAAAGTCTAGAAAGTTGATGGAAAGCAAGTAGATAGTGAGTATAGTATAAGACATGAAGGAGGAAGTGAATGGACGACTTATGGATTAGGAATGACCGCTTTAGAGGTGTGAGATCACCTCAGCTAACATATTGTTTATCTTTATTTACCTAGATGTGCACTTAGACTCCAGAGTCCACTGTTCCTATTCTTTGGTTACTCACAGTGGACTCTAGTCCAGCTCTCCTGAAGATTCCTGAGTGGATCCAACAAGTGGCTAGTCCGTTTCTTCAAGTCCTAGCTTGAACACTTACTTTCAGCAGGTCCATTCCAACGTTGTGGACTTGCTCGCCCATGATTTCCCGCCCAACCCCATGATTGGCCTTATGTTTACGAGCTTGTGAAGGGTGCCCCAGTCGATACTGAGGAAGTGTGCTGCTGCTGTATGTAGATATTAAACTCATTCCTTGTACATAGGGTCGCAATTAACCCCACTGCATCCTGAAAAATCATGACCCAATAATTGCTATGCTACCAGAAGTATGGCTGCTTGTATCGCACACCTACGGAAGGTCAATTACACTTGGCAGACAGAATGCTGCCCCTTCTAGTTATTCATGAGTGCTGCATGTATTATCGTTGTAAACGAGCATTTTGGCCTGACCCTACCTCGCTCACTTTGAACTACCCGACCCTGTCCAGTGCACCCCCTACATTGCAAGTCTATCTTGACAAAGTGCTCTGGCTGACTGAAAGCCTGTGTTCCCCTCTTCTGCTTGTGACCCATAGGGCTAGCATTATTTCAAAGTTGCCTATACAGCTTGGCATCATGCCAATGTCCTGAATGGGCGTAAACCTAGACTTTACTGGAGGAGGACATAGAAGGTGAGGAGGACATGGACATCAATGCCCTCGGCTCTCCAATATAATGAAATCCTATAGTACTTTTCATGGATGCTTCATGTATCGTATTTTGGCTTTCACAAACCTTCCTGTTCTGAACCAATGTTAGAAGGAGATCAACTACTATATGTTCTGTGAGGCCACTCATGCGCTTGTGCAGCTCCTCCTATATTTAGTCTTTGCACCTTTGAGTATGTCATCCAGTTGCAACCCCTGACTCTCACAAACTTGTGCATCTTCTCCCTCATGTAATACATCAGACAGAGGCGATTCCCCTCTGCTACACTGCTCCCGTGTCTCAAAAACCTCCCCAAGAATACTAACACAGTCCCAGGGTCATATAGTAGTGTCGTCTTCAACAATGATATTTGAAAAGTGGCCCTGTGGTATGAGCCTACACTGGCCAAGAGGTTGAACCACTCATTCCTCCCATTCTAGTTCCAATGCAGAGGGCTTTCTCTGTTGACGATGACCAACATCATGTTGTATGCAGAAGCCCAGTCTTGAAGCACCTCCCTCATGGCCAGGTCTTTGCCCCTTGTGAACTCTCCCATCTTGACCATGCACTCCTGATATGCTGCATACATGTCTGGTGGTATGATGGCCAATGCACTAGAGAGCACTGCATTGACTTTGCTCATGTGTCTTAACCAGGTGCAACCAACCTGGCGTGGACGACAACACCCCCGATAGATATCATGCGACCAGATACCCAGCCTTGTTGATGAGCACTGCAGGCTCTGAAATCATACACCATGGACCAGGATCGTGACCAGATACCTAGCCTTGTTGATGAGCACCACAGGCTCTGAAATCATACCTAGCAAAAACTGTTCAAGCTGGAACTTGAAGAAGCGGACTAGTCACTTGTTGGATCCACTTAGGGAGCTTCAGGAGAGCTGGACTAGAGTCCACTGTGAGTAACCATTATACATTGACAGAGAAATCAGAGTATAGTACCTAGAGTCCACTGTGAGTAACCAAAGAATAGGAACAGTGGACTCTGGAGTCTAAGTGCGCATCCAGGTAAACAAAGGTAAACAATCAGCCACTGAGGCTAGAAGCGTACTAAGTATAAGATCTGCTTGTGTAGGAAGCTGAAACAAAGACAGGAAAGTCTAGAAACTTGATGGAAAGCAAGTAGGTAGTGAGTATAGTATAAGACATGAAGGAGGAAGTGAATGGACGACTTATGGATTAGGAATGACCGCTTTAGAGGTGTGAGATCACCTCAGCTAACAAAAACTCCTCCTGTGTGCCATCGCTACTAAAGTCATTCGCTTTCAAGGTCTTGCCCAACTGTCTTGTGTCCAGATCGAACACTACTGTGAGTAAATCAGCATCAAAGCAACTTCCTCCAATAAGTCTAGCTTACCAGAGTTCCTATGAGCCTTGACTAGGCTCCTGATGATGTGATCTGCCTCGCATATCATGGAGGTCGGTAGAAAAATGGAAGGCAGTGCCAAGGTCTATGTCGGATGTGGAGCGAGGCATTCACTGAACCTCTTCACCATGTATTTCGACAGCAGGTCGGTCAGACTAGAAAACAGGGCCTCACTCGACTGCATGATCTAAATGGTTAGCTGTAAGAACCCTCTGTACAAAGTTGCCTAATTGCACTGTGACCCTGAACTGCCCTATTGTTCTCACACAGCTTTCTCATCACATTGAGAAGACATGTTTCCCTCATAGTGTAGATTATATATTACACCTCAGGAAGCATGATTGACAGGAAAATACTAGAACACAGCTCATGTGTTGGTTGGTCGCATGGAATCCTACCAGGACTGTGTGTGAAAAAAAGAAAAAGACTAGCAAAAAAAGAAAAGAAAAAGAAAAAAAAGAAGATAGATGATGCCTATTACTGAGTAAATCTAACAGCAGCTAGCTTAAATGAAATACTCACAGCCTTCTCATTACTGCTACCATGTCAGCTCTGCCATGCGTTGCATGGTCTACATGACACCCTGCTGTTGACCTGTGCTCCTGACAACTGCTGTGTGTGACAAGCAAAACCCATGCTCTACACCACATGTCTCCCTACATCTCCAAACCTCCTAGGTGAACTTGACTGATCTAACCCATTGATATGACGTCCCACTTTGTATGGCCCCATCGACCCCTGCATGATGGCTCATGGACGCATATGTTATCACATGTTAGCTGAGGTGATTTCACACCTCTAAAGCGGTCATTCCTAATTCATAAGTTGTCCATTCACTTCCTCCTTCATGTCTTATACTATACTCACTACCTACTTGTTAGCTGAGGTGATCTCACACCTCTAAAGCGGTCATTCCTAATCCATAAGTCGTCCATTCACTTCCTCCTTCATGTCTTATACTATACTCACTACCTACTTGCTTTCCATCAAGTTTCTAGACTTTCCTGTCTTTGTTTCAGCTTCCTACACAAGCAGATCTTATACTTAGGACACTTCTAGCCTTAGTGGCTGATTGTTTAGCTTTGTTTACCTAGATGCACACTTAGACTCCAGAGTCCACTGTTCCTATTCTTTGGTTACTCACAGTGGACTCTAGGTACTATACTCTGATTTCTCTGTCAATGTATATTGGTTACTCACAGTGGACTCTAGTCCAGCTCTCCTGAAGCTCCCTGAGTCGATCCAACAAGTGGCTAGTCCACTTCATCAAGTCCTAGCTTGAACAGGTTATGAGCCCCGCGCTCTAGCCGCTTATCGCACACCATCGGTCCACAATCGCGCCCTGATTCCTATCCCAATCGATTCAGCGACCTCCAAAACCCTAGTCCACTGTTTTTCAGTCCATCTACTTCATCTGATCTCCTCTGATCTCTCTGTCCGCATTTTTGCTCCCACACTGCAACATCTCGACTTTCTACCCTCTCCCTTGGCTCAACCGCTTCACCACCGGTCCAGCGCTGTTCACCATCGCATTCTACGACCTCGATTACCCCGGAGCACAAGTTTCGAGCAGTTTCATCGAGGGGATCAGTCTTGAGATCAAAGAGATAGTTTTTGGCCCTTAGTGCGCACATATACTCTCTTTCTGCTGTCATTGCTCAACAATCACCTATCCAATCACCTTGGCTGTTGTCCCCATCATATTCTACGCCCTCCACTGTCCCTGAGCGCGTCCACTCGCCTCTACATCGACCGCGTCCTCGCTGTTCAACGGCCTTGTCTTCTTGGAGCCCCTAAACACCAACATCGACCCATATCTCCACATCCTACCTATCACTTCAGCTCGGACCACTACTGGATCGTGTTCTCTATCCCTCCATCTATCTGCCTACCTATTCTCGACATTTCCGGCGCATTCCTGAGCTCACTGTCTACCTCTTACTCCGCATTTACCCTATCACTATGTCCTCAGAGCATCCTCCTCGTATCAAACCTCTCAATGCCACCAACTACCACACCTGGAGTGAGGAGATGAAGGCCCTCCTTCGCTCCAAGGGTCTCTGGAGGCTGGTGGATGGCAAGGAGACACGTCCTAGCGTGCCCGGAGACGAGCAGGACAAGTGGGATGCAAAGCAGGATAAGGCTGCAGGTGAACTCATGTTAAGCTTGGAGCCTGATCAGAGAGTGCACATTAGGGCCCACCAGGACGACCCCACTGCTGCATGGAAGGCCCTGGCATCGCTCTACATCCAACAGAAGCCTGGCACGCGTTTTCTCGCCTATGATCAGTTCTTCAGCATCCGGAAGGAGGAGAATGAGTCTCTGACTGTCCTGACTGCTAGGGTTGAGCAGGCCATGTCCAGAATCAAGGAGCTGCGTCCATCAGACTTCTCTCTCGACGATTTGGATGATGAGCTGACTTGCATGACCCTCATTCGTGCTCTGGGCGACGATTACCAGCATTTCACCTCTTCCTTGATGCTTTTGTCCACTCTGAACAAGGAAGTAGTCAAATCTGCGTTCATTGCTGAACAGATGCACAGGGAACCTCGTGCTAGTGCCTTCATGGCCGACTCTGTGCCACTCCAGACAATGTGCCAAGGATGCTCTCAAGGCCAACTGCTCCTCCAAGCGCAGAAGTAAAACCCGGAATGCGAATCAAGCCCAGGGATCCGGCCCTGGCACTCCTACTTCGACCTCCAGCTCCCTTCCTACCTCTGTCTCTGCCAATGCAGGTGCTGCTGCGCTCCACACCCTCCAGGAAGTGACTGAGAGTGCAGGAAATGCAAGTCTTCATTCTAGTGATCCCTCTGACCCTCTGTGCCTCCTCCAACTCGATGCTGACACTGATTGGAATGCAGACACTGGGGCCACTTCTCATATGACACCCCATCGCCACTGGTTGCACAACTATTCGTCTCAGCGCATACCAATCAAGCTGGCTGACAACACCCTAGTCTATTCTGCTGGTGTTGGGTCTGTGGTCTTTAATCCAATCATTGATGGTAGGGGCACTAGAGCGGTGGAGTTCACTCGAGTACTGCACGTTCCTGCTCTTCGCAACAATCTCCTCTCAGTCCTGTATCTCACTCGTCAGTCTGGCTTTGTTGTCAATATAGATTCCGCTCGTATGGTCTTCTCTCGTCCTCCTGGCCCTCCGCTCTTTGTGGCCACCATCAACAACAATAATGCTGCCTTCCTGGATGGTTCTACTGCGCCTTTGCTTCACTTTGCCTCTCCTGCTGCGACTGTACCCCTCAATCTGTGCCTCTGGCATCGCAGGCTTGCACACCACCATTTGGCAGACGTCAAGATGCTCTATGACCGCAATTTGGTCACTGGCATGAAGCTGGATGTCAAGACTCCCCCCGATCCCATCTGCGAGCCATGTCTGGCTGGTAAGATGCATGCCAACCCATTCCCTAGCACGGAATGGCGCGCTTCTCGCCCCTTAGAGCTCGTGCACACTGATGTACATCAGCTACCCTACAGGACATTCTCTGGCCACCGCTTTTGGGTTACTTTCATAGACGATTACTCCAGATATCGCTTTGTGATCCCCATCAGGGCCAAGTCCGATGTCTTTGATGCGTTCAAGCAGTTCAAGGCCTATGCTGAGAACCAGAGCGAGCGCAAAATCAAGACATTGAGAGATGACAAGGGTGGTGAGTACATGAGCACCTCCATGCTAGACTTTACTACTCAGAGCGGCATTGAGCGTCAGCACACTGTCCGCGCTCGTCCACAGCAGAATGGTGTAGCTGAGCGCGCTAATCGTATGCTGGCAGAACGCATTACTGCTATGTTGGACGAGTCTGGCCTTGCTATGGCCTTCTGGGGTGAGGCACTTGCTGCTCTTGTCCACGTCTGGAATCGCTGCCCCACTGATGCAGTGGATGGAGCTACACCTTATGAGCTGTGGCATGGCAGGAAACCAGATGTCTCTCATCTTAGGGTATGGGGCTGCACTGCTTATGTGCACGTTCAGAAGGATAAGCGTCTACCGCTGACTTCTCATATGGAGAAATGCGTGTTTATTGGCTACCCACAGGGTTACAAGGGCTGGAAGTTCTACAACCCCACCTCCAAGCGCACTGTCATCTCAGAACGTGCTGATTTCAATGAATGTCATTTTCTTGCTTCCAAGAAGCCCTCCTCTTGTCTCTGGTGTGCTTTCTCCTCTTGCCACCAACCCTGCTGACTCTTCTTTTGTCCCTGGCACTACCTGGGACAACTCTGATGCTGATGAGCCTGATTCTGTGCATGCTCCGGCTCAGAGGGGGGAGGATGGTCCACCAGCAGTGCCCACAGTGCCTGTTGTGAACCCAGACAACCCAGCTCTGCCTGTGGATGACCCTGGTGTTCTGGACATTGATCCAGAGCCTGCTCAGCCTCAGAATGAGTTGCCTGATGATGCTCCAGTCACTCCACCAGCTCCTGCTGCTGTCCTACCTGCCCCAGCTCTGCCTAGTCCCATTGGCATTGGTGCCAGACTGCCTGCTAGAGAAAGGCGACCTCCACGTGAGTGGTGGAAGCTGAGTACAGTGCAGTTAGAGGTTGAGGTGGATGATGAGGAGGAGGATGCTGACATGGCCCTCTCGAGTGCAGCTGTTGAGCCCAGGACTTATGCAGAGGCAATGTGTCGACCAGATGCAGAGCAGTGGCGCACAGCAGCCCTAGATGAGCTTGCAGCGCACAAGAGCAATGGGACTTGGCAGTTGGTCAAAAGGCCAAGAGACCACAAGGTCATTGGTTTGAGGTGGGTGTTCAAAGTCAAGTGGAATGCTGATGGCTCTGTAGACCGCTACAAGGGACGCCTTGTGGCCAAGGGCTACAACCAGAGGCCTGGCTTTGACTACTTGGAGATATTTGCCCCTACAGTGCATATGCCCACCATTTGTGTCGTCCTTGCTCTGTCTGTGCTTCATGATCTTCATCTTCACTCTGTTGACATCTCCCATGCCCACCTCAATGGGGAGATGGACTGCGATGTCTACATGGAGCAGCCTGAGGGATTTGCAGAGGGTAATCCCAAGACTTGTCTGCAAGCTCAGGAAGTCGATCTATGGCACAAAACAAGGAGGAAATCGCTGGAATCACAAAATGCGCACTGTGCTCGAGTCCCTTGGCTTCACCCAGACCTACTCTGATGCAGCCATCTATGTCTACACTCGAGGTGATGTCCGCATTATCCTGCCTGTCTTTGTGGACGATATGACCTTTGCCTCCAAATCTCTCAAGGCCATCCAGGACTCCATCTCCGAGCTATCCAAACACTTCAAATTGCGCAACCTAGGCCCTACCACTCAGCTCCTAGGTATCCAGATCTCCCGGGACCGCTCCAAGCACTCTATCTCTCTCTCTCAGAGCCAGTACTGCCTAGACTTACTCGAGCACTATGGCATGGCTGACTGCAAGCCTGTCACCACTCCAGTCGACCCAGGACTTCGTCTATCACGCGAGCAGTGTCCTCAGAACGCGCAGGAAGCTGTCCAGATGCGCAGCATTGATTACCTTGGTGTGGTAGGCTCTCTGATGTATCTTGCCACCACTACTCGTCCAGATATTGCATTTGCTGTTGGACTCTTTGCTCGTTTCAACTCTAATCCTGGCATAGCGCACTGGAACGCAGTCAAACATCTTCTCCGCTACATCAAGGGCACTCTGGACTACTCCCTCGTGTATGCTCCTGATCCTCACTCCACTGAACTCTTCACTACCTTCTCAGATGCTGACCATGGTGGCTGCAAGGACACTGGTCGCTCTACTGGTGCATATCTCATCAAGATGGGAACTGGAGCTGTTTCCTGGATGTCCAAGCTACAACCCATTGTAGCACTTTCTACCACGGAGGCGGAGTACATGGCTGCTGTAGAGGCTGGGAAGGAGATGGTCTGGTTGCGCAAACTGCTGCACGAGATGGGCTTCTCTGTGGCTTTGCCATCTGTGCTCCGCATGGACAACCAATCTGCAATTCAGGTAGCCAAGCATCCAGAGCATCATGGACGCATGAAGCAGCTGGATTTGCGCTGGTACTGGTTGCGTGATGAGGTGGACAGAGGTGTAATTGCACCGCAATTTGTGCCGACTACAGAGATGCCTGCTGACCTGCTGACCAAACCTTTGGCTCGAGTCAAGGTTCAGCAATTCTGCAGCATGATGGGACTGGTGCAATCCGGAGGGAGTTGAGATTGGGAGAGGTGTGGAATCAGGGGGGAGTGTTAGCTGAGGTGATCTCACACCTCTAAAGCGGTCATTCCTAATCCATAAGTCGTCCATTCACTTCCTCCTTCATGTCTTATACTATACTCACTACCTACTTGCTTTCCATCAACTTTCTAGACTTTTCTGTCTTTGTTTCAGCTTCCTACACAAGCAGATCTTGTACTTAGGACGCTTCTAGCCTCAGTGGCTTATTGTTTACCTTTGTTTACCTAGATGCGCACTTAGACTCCAGAGTCCACTGTTCCTATTCTTTGGTTACTCACAGTGGACTCTAGGTACTATACTCTGATTTCTCTGTCAATGTATATTGGTTACTCACAGTGGACTCTAGTCCAGCTCTCCTGAAGCTCCCTAAGTGGATCCAACAAGTGGCTAGTCCGCTTCTTCAAGTTCCAGCTTGAACAGTGGAGTGACTGGAGCATCATCAGGCAACTCATTCTGAGGCTGAGCAGGCTCTGGATCAATGTCCGGAACACCAGGGTCATCCACAGGCAGAGCTGGGTCGTCTGGGTTCACAACAGGCACTGTGGGCGCTGCTGGTGGACCATCCTCCCCCCTCTGAGCCGGAGCATGCACAGAATCAGGCTCATCAGCATCAGAGTTGTCCCAGGTAGTGCCAGGGACAAAAGAAGAGTCAGCAGGGCTGGTGGCAAGGGGAGGAAGCGCACCAGAGACAAGAGAAGGTTTCTTGGAAGCAAGGAAATGGCGTTCATCGAAATCAGCACGTTCTGATATGACAGTGCGCTTGGAGGTGGGGTTGTAGAACTTCCAGCCCTTGTAACCCTGTGGGTAGCCAATAAACACGCATTTCTCCATATGAGAAGTCAGCGGTAGACGCTTATCCTTCTGAATGTGCACATAAGCAGTGCAGCCCCATATCCTAAGATGAGAGACATCTGGTTTCCTGCCATGCCACAGCTCATAAGGTGTAGCTCCATCCACTGCATCAGTGGGGCAGCGATTCCAGACGTGGACAAGAGCAGCAAGTGCCTCGCCCCAGAAGGCCATGGCAAGGCCAGACTCGTCCAACATGGCAGTAATGCGTTCTGCCAGCACACGATTAGCACGCTCAGCTACACCATTCTGCTGTGGACGAGCGCGGACAGTGTGCTGATGCTCAATGCCGCTCTGAGTAGTAAAGTCTAGCATGGAGTTGCTCATGTACTCACCGCCCTTGTCATCTCTCAATGTCTTGATTTTGCGCTCGCTCTGGTTCTCAGCATAGGCCTTGAACTGCTTGAACGCATCAAAGACATCGGACTTGGCCCTGATGGGGATCACAAAGCGATATCTGGAATAATCATCTATGAATGTCACCCAAAAGCGGTGGCCAGAGAATGTCCTATAGGGTAGCTGATGTACATCAGTGTGCACGAGCTCTAAGGGGCGAGAAGCACGCCATTCTGTGCTAGGAATGGGTTGGCATGCATCTTACCAGCCAGACATGGCTCGCAGATGGGATCGGACGGAGTCTTGACATCCAGCTTCATGCCAGTGACCAAATTGCGGTCATAGAGCATCTTGATGTCTGCCAAATGGTGGTGTGCAAGCCTGCGATGCCAGAGGGACAAATTGAGGGGTATAGTTGTAGCAGAAGAGGCAAAGTGAAGCAAAGGCGCAGTAGAACCATCCAGGAAGGCAGCATTGTTGTTGTTGATGGTGGCCACAAAGAGCGGAGGGCCAGGAGGACAAGAGAAGACCATACGAGCAGAATCTATATTGACAACAAAGCCAGAGTGACGAGTGAGATACAGGACTGAGAGGAGATTGTTACGAAGAGCAGGAACGTGCAGTACTCGAGTGAACTCCACCGCTCTAGTGCCCCTACCATCAATGATTGGATTAAAGACCACAGACCCAACACCAGCAGAATAGACTAGGGTGTTGTCAGCCAGCTTGATTGGTATGCGCTGAGACGAATAGTTGCACAACCAGTGGCGATGGGGTGTCATATGAGAAGTGGCCCCAGTGTCTGCATTCCAATCAGTGTCAGCATCGAGTTGGAGGGGGCACAGAGGGTCAGAGGGATCACTGGAACGAAGACTTGCATTTCCTGCACTCTCAGTCACTTCCTGGAGGGTGTGAAGCGCAGCAGCACCTGCATTGGCAGAGACAGAGGTAGGAAGGGAGCTGGAGGTCGAAGTAGGAGTGCCAGGGCCGGATCCCTGGGCTTGATTCGCATTCCGGGTTTTACTTCTGCGCTTGGAAGAGCGGTTGGCCCTGAGAGCGTCCTTGGCACGTTGTCTGGAGTGGCACATGTGTTCACAGTGTCCAGTGTAGTCACAGAAGGTGCAAGGGGTGTTGGAGTCGCAGTTGCAGCGTCTAGAAGGAGTGGCAAGTGCAGAGTCAGCCATGGAGGCACTGGCACGAGGTTCCCTGTGCATCTGTTCAGCAATGAACGCAGATTTGACTACTTCCTTGTTCAGAGTGGACAAAAGCATCAAGGAAGAGGTGAAATGCTGATAATCTTCGCCCAGAGCACGAATGAGGGTCATGCAAGTCAGCTCATCATCCAAATCGTCGAGAGAGAAGTCTGATGGACGCAGCTCCTTGATTCTAGACATGGCCTGCTCAACCCTAGCAGTCAGGACAGTCAGAGACTCATTCTCCTCCTTCCGGATGCTGGAGAACTGATCATAGGCGAGAAAACGCGTGCCAGGCTTCTGTTGGATGTAGAGCGATGCCAGGGCCTTCCATGCAGCAGTGGGGTCGTCCTGGTGGGCCCTAATGTGCACTCTCTGATCAGGCTCCAAGCTTAACATGAGTTCACCTGCAGCCTTATCCTGCTTTGCATCCCACTTGTCCTGCTCGTCTCCGGGCGCGCTAGGACGTGTCTCCTTGCCATCCACAAGCCTCCAGAGACCCTTGGAGCGAAGGAGGGCCTTCATCTCCTCACTCCAGGTGTGGTAGTTGGTGGCATTGAGAGGTTTGATACGAGGAGTATGCTCTGAGGACATAGTGATAGGGTAAATGCAGGAGTAAGAGGCAGACAGTGAGCTCAGGAATGCGCCGGAAATGTCGAGAATAGGTAGACAGATAGATGGAGGGAACAGAGAACACGATCCAGTAGTGGTCCGAGCTGAATTGATAGGCAGGATGTGGAGATATGGGTCGATGTTGGTGTTTAGGGGCTCCAAAAGACAAGGCCGTTGAACAGCGAGGACGCGGTCGATGTAGAGGCGAGTGGGCGCGCTCAGGGACAGTAGAGGGCGTAGAATATGATGGTGACAACAGCCAAGGTGATTGGATAGGTGATTGTTGAGCAATGACAGCAGAAAGAGAGTATATGTGCGCACTAAGGGCCAAAAAATATCTCTTTGATCTCAAGACTGATCCCCTCGATGAAACTGCTCGAAACTTGTGCTCCAGGGTAATCGAGGTCGTAGAATGCGATGGTGAACAGTGCTGGACCGATGGTGAAGCGGTTGAGCCAAGGGAGAGGGTAGAAAGTCGAGATGTTGCAGTGTGGGAGCAAAAATGCGGACAGAGAGATCAGAGGAGATCAGATGAAGCAGATGGACTGAAAAACAGTGGACTAGGGTTTTGGAGGTCGCTGAATCGATTGGGATAGGAATCGGGGCGCGATTGTAGACCGATGGTGTGCAATAAGCGGCTAGAGCGCGGGGCTCATAACCTGTTCAAGCTAGGAACTTGAAGAAGCGGACTAGCCACTTGTTGGATCCACTTAGGGAGCTTCAGGAGAGCTGGACTAGAGTCCACTGTGAGTAACCAATATACATTGACAGAGAAATCAGAGTATAGTACCTAGAGTCCACTGTGAGTAACCAAAGAATAGGAACAGTGGACTCTGGAGTCTAAGTGCACATCTAGGTAAACAAAGGTAAACAATAAGCCACTAAGGCTAGAAGTGTCCTAAGTACAAGATCTGCTTGTGTAGGAAGCTGAAACAAAGACAGGAAAGTCTAGAAAGTTGATGGAAAGCAAGTAGGTAGTGAGTATAGTATAAGACATGAAGGAGGAAGTGAATGGACGACTTATGGATTAGGAATGACCGCTTTAGAGGTGTGAAATCACCTCAGATAACACCAGCTATTGCATTTGCTGTTGGACTCTTTGCTCGTTTCAACTCTAATCCTGGCATAGCACACTGGAATGCAGTCAAACATCTTCTCCGCTACATCAAGAGCACTTTGGACTACTCCCTCGTGTATGCTCCTGATCCTCACTCAACTGAACTCTTCACTGCCTTCTCAGATGCTGACCATGGTGGCTTCTCTATGGCTTTGCCATCTGTGCTCCACATGGACAACCAATCTGCAATTCAGGTAGCCAAGCATCCAGAGCATCATGGACGCATGAAGCAGCTGGATTTGCACTGGTACTGGTTGCATGATGAGGTGGACAGAGGTGTGATTGCACCGCAATTTGTGCCAACTATAGACATGCCTGCTGGCCTGCTGACCAAACCTTTGGCTCGAGTCAAGGTTCAGCAATTCTGCAGCATGATGGGACTGGTGTGATCCAGGGGGAGTTGAGATTGGGAGAGGTGTGGAATCAGGGGGGAGTGTTATCTGAGGTGATTTCACACCTTTAAAGCGGTCATTCCTAATCCATAAGTCGTCCATTCACTTCCTCCTTCATGTCTTATACTATACTCACTACCTACTTGCTTTCCATCAACTTTCTAGACTTTCCTGTCTTTGTTTCAGCTTCCTACACAAGCAGATCTTGTACTTAGGACGCTTCTAGCCTTAGTGGCTGATTGTTTACCTTTGTTTACCTAGATGTGGACTTGGACTCCAGAGTCCACTGTTCCTATTCTTTGGTTACTCACAGTGGACTCTAGATACTATACTCTGATTTCTCTGTCAATGTACTTTGGTTACTCACAATGGACTCTAGTCCAGGTCTCCTAAAGCTTCCTGAGTTGATCCAACAAGTGGCTAGTCCACTTCTTCAAGTCCTAGCTTGAACACTGACTGGCTTGCCATCGCTCAATTCTCATATAATACAAAGAAGCAGGCTTCTACAAAGAAAACCCCTTTCGAAGTCATGTGGTCTTATACTCCACAAATGGGCTTCAAGCAATATGTGTCTAAAGCACCAGCTGCTGATGACTTTGCCGAAGCCATGGCCAAGACCCTAAAGGATACAGAAGCTAATTTATTAGAAGCTCAAAAGCGGATGAAAGCGCAAGCTAATAAGTACAGATCAGATGCCCCTGAATACATCATTGGGGATAGGGTCTGCCTCAGCACAAGTAACCTGCGCCTGCCAAGAGCTTTATGTAAATTAACTGAACAATGGATCGGTCCCTATGAGATCACCAAATTGGTCGGCTCTAATGTGTTGATGCTTAAGCTGTCAAAATCTATGCGTATTCACCCTACGGTTAATATTTTAAGAGTCAATCCTTACAAAGAACGCTTTTCTGGGCAACCAGTTATTGCCCCTGGACCCATTGAAGTAACTGAGAGCAGGGAAGAAGAATATGAAGTAGAATATGTGGTTGAATCTTGAAAAAGGGGTAACCACCTCGAATACTTAATTCACTGGAAGGGCTATACAGATGAAGATAGAACATGAGAACCCACTGGCAATCTGATCAATGCTTCCAATGTAGTTGCAGCCTTTCATCAGGTATATCCCTTGGCTTCTTGTAAACTATGGATGGCTTACTTGAATTTCTTATCATTATTCAAGCCTTTCGCTAAATTAACAGTCCCTTCGAAATATGACACTCCCTCTGATCACCTGGAAGTTGATCCTTAGGAGCAGGGTAGTATTACGATATGCATTTTTCCCCTATTTATTTTCTTTTTCTTTCTATTTATTCTAATTTATTAAGTCTTTAGTGCCTAGCGTACCTACTTTCAAGACTTAGAAACATCTAAGTCTCTTTTCTAATCACGTGACTTGATGCATGCAGCTGGCTTGCACAATACAAGGACTAGCCCCTATGTCACCTCTTCATGGACTCACAGGCTTTCATAGTCTTATGCCTCACCTTTACCATATGTTTCTCATTTCCATTATTTCATATTTAATAGGCTGTCACATCTCATGGCCTACACACTATGTTAATGTGGCAGCACATGTTTATGCTTCTCCTTCTATTTTACATGTGTTCACCATATGTTTCCCTTCTCTTCCATTCCATGGCAATGCTTGATACATGCCTTGTCCATATGTTCTTCATATATCGGTTAGATCTAGTTTATACATGGACAAATACATGTATAGTATATAAAGGGTGAATGTAGTGATCAGGGGATTCCTCATCGAATCCTCCTGAGTCCTCTCTCAGCTTCTCATTGCTAGAGCAACCTTAGTAGATAAAAGCATCAGTATATACTCAACATCATGTGAGCCACTGACTGTATCAGTCAAAGCAACAAGAGAAGTTCAATGAGGTGACATAGAAGGTAGCAGGAGTGACATTGCTAGAGGTGAAATGCATGGAAAGATCTATTGCTTGAGTAATGATAGCATTGCAAGTACTGTCAAAAAGTTTAAGTTGGATAGGGGAAACCAAAAAAATTGGGAGATTGTATTTTGCAGCAAAAGTAGGGTCAATAAAGCAATGGGAGAAGCCAGAATCTAGGAGTGCCAGAAAAGAGGATATAGTATTATAAGAGTCCAAGAAAACAAGAGGAGTAAAGAAATGGGAATCAAAAAGAGTGGATGTGCTGAGATGAACCTCCTTGATTGCATGGTCTGGTTCAATACAACCCTAGACCATGCAGAGTCCTGAGAGCTACTCTCTATTTTTTCGCCTCTGGTGCATTTCCAGGCTTAGTTTCTGGAGCAACAGAAGCTTTTGTAGCACAGACCTTAGTAGTACGAGAGGTAGATTTAGGACAGTTGTTTGCAGTGTGACCATCATGACCACAGAAAAGACAAAGGTGAAGGTGGAGATGGTATTTCTGCTCTTCTAGAGGTAATTTTTCATCCTTGTCCAACTTGCTGGTGATAAAGATAGTCGGTAGTTTAAGGGTAGAGGAAGTAGAATTGATAGTGGACGTAGAGGGCTTGACTTTGTTGTTGGAAGGCTTATTAGCATGAGTGATCTTGTCCTTTCGCTTCCAGTAGCAATGGTCGATGCTCTATGTCAGCTCCTGGAGCTCATAGATGCCTTCTAATTTTCCAACATGAGAGATTTTGTCCTTGATTCTGTCCAGAAGCCTATGGTAGAAGTTCCAGCACAAAGCATCATCCCCTCAATCGTGAACTTGACTAGCAAGATGGTTCCATTTTACAACATATTTGATAATACACTGATCATCACACATCTGAAGACACTCTAGTTGAGCCTCAGTGTCTGCAATAACATTATGAGGACCAAATTTTGACTGAAGCTCATACATAAATTATTGATAGTCATCTATTCAGAATGAACAGTCTTCCAGAGCTTCCAATCCAAGTAGATCTGACTCAAAATACTTCAGAGTAACTTTCTTGAGGTATGATTGCACAAAGGTGACCTTGGCACAGTCGTTTCAATACACCTTTGAGCAAGCCTAGAAGTTAAGCTCACACTGAATAAGAAAGGGGTGTAACTTTTTGGGATCGATTCTATTGAAGGGGTCAGACTCTCTGACTTTTGTCTTTGGGCCTCTGCCTTTGTCATTTCGGATGTATTCTCTGGTAGAACAACTGAGTTGGTGTATGGCTCTGACAAGGTTTACAAGAGGTTCATAGTCTAGCAGAACATTGTTGTGACTAGAGTCAGTGTCATTGTCATCATTGTTACTGGAATCAGGATCATCAGAGTCTGGGTCATTGTTGTTCTCTGAAAAGAGTAGTTCATTGTCCAGAAGAGGATCTTCACCCTGAGAATCATCACCTGGATCATCAGACAGATCTCTATGAGGTAGAGAGAAGGAGTGCTAATGTAGCATATTTTCTGGAGGACGAGTATTATCCATAAAGTCAGATGCAGAAGGAACTTAGATAGTAGAGCAAGAAGAACAGTGATGAGTAGAAAGACTAAGGAAAGGTTGTGAACTGATTCTTCGAGGGCTACCAAAGACAGCCTCTAGGACATCAGCTCTTCAGGAATTAAGGGTAGTATGTTCATAGGTAGTACACGTGGTCATAGGAGATGAATTCATACAAGTGTGAGTTTGAATATACTGTCAAGTCTGGTCTTCCGAGTTGTTTTTTGAATTCTCTGGAGAGGTAGAGGTGAGAACAGAGGTACAAGAAGGAAAAGAAGCAAACCAAAGGGGTTAGGACTTTAGCTTTAGCTTGTGTGCTGCACCCTTATATGAGTTCTATCCTAGTATTTGCAGACAGAGGATAGAGGTCAAATGTAGGAGCAAGGGGATGATAGGAAAGACAGGGAAATGACTGAAGAAGGACTTAGGAAATTCTTGAAGAGACTTAAAATACAACTAGGAAGTAACTTTAGTGATATTCAAACTAAGGCAAGTACATGCAGGTAGATGTCCTTAAGTACTCTACAGAAAGCAATATGATAAGAACTATTGATAAGAGGAAGTGCAAGAATGACGCAAAGATGAGTCGAAAATAGATTGGTAACAAAGCAAGGGTGAGAGGAGTCACTATCCCCTGTCACTAAGAAATGTCATGATAAGGGACATTGTGACAATTGGGGTAAGTTGGACAATGCATTCAAAGATCCTAAAGCATCATGGAAGGGAAAAGATAAGCAAAGATGAGTAATTTATCAGTGCTCATGTATACTGCTAAACACCGTGAGAATTTCACTTAGCTTTGGTGGAGTTATAAATAGTACTTGCTCTTGGCTACAAGATTGCTTCCTAGATCATATGATTTGATTCACATGTTCTAGAGATATGATCAATTTAATCTAGCAATACCATGAAAAGGGTTTTTTCACTTTTGAACTATTGACTAGGATCTCAATTAAATTATATGATACTTGTCTCTGTTTTCTAGTACAAACAAAGATATACATATAAATAGTATGCCTGAGCTTAAAAATGTTCACACACTTCTTGATTTTCAATCACTATCATGGTCAGATCTCTCTCTTTCTCTCAACAAAATACTATCCTCTCTCTACTTGATGCTGGTCACTCTGGTGAAGCCATTACCAAGCAGACTGGTGTCAACCCTTCTACTATATCCAAACTTCATTCTAAGAAGTGTTCTGCCCTTTTCAAAGCTATTGGAGGATGACCTTCTAAACTTTTTCCCTCTAATATTCAACATGCTCAGCATCTTATCACCTCTGACAAAGCTGAAAATGCTGTTCAAGTGATCAAAGCCCTTATCAATATCATCAATCAGCTCTTTCTACCAATACTGTTCATCACCATATGAAGAAATCTAGTATGAAAGGTGTGATCAAGTCCAAACACCCTATTCTATCTGCTAGATATTACAAGGCTTGTCTAGACTTTGCCTATGCACACAAGGATTGGACTATAGAGGACTGGAAGAAGGTAATATGATCTGATGAGACCAAAATCAATTGTTTAGGATCAAATGGTCATAAATGGGCATGGAAAAGGGCAGGTGAGAGGCTTAGTGATAGGCTGGTGGAAGGAACCCTTAAGTTTGAAGGAGGTTCTCTCATGATGTGGGGATGTATGACTTGGGAGGGAGTTGGTTTTGTAACCAAGATTGATGGTAGGATGGATGGAGATCTTTACCTTCAGATTTTGAAGGATGAACTCTAGCAAACCTTGGAGCATTATGATCTCAATCTATCTGACATCATCTTTCAGAAAGACAATGACCTCAAGCACACCTGCAAAAAGGTCAAGGCATGACTAGAAGAACAGGAGTTTAGAATCATGATATAGCCTGCATAGCCTCCAGATCTTAATCCCATTGAACATACCTGGGGTTCCCTCAAAAGAAGACTTGCAGTATATGAAAATGCCCCTAATAGAGTCCATAAATTGTAGGAGAGGGTTCAGGTGAAGTGGAAGAAAATAACAGTTGAGGAGTGTCAGAAATTGATTGAAAGTATGCCTAGAAGGGTTCAGTTCAGGCAGTGCTTAAAGCAAAAGGAGGCTATGCCGAGTACTGATAATACTCAAATACCCTTTTTAATTCAAAAATGAAAAAACCCTTTCCATGGTATTGCTAGATTAAATTGATCATATCTCTAGAGCATGTGAACCAAATCACATGATCTACAAAGCAATCTTGTAGCCAAGAGCAAGTACTATGTATAACTCCACCAAAGCTAAGTGAAATTCTCATGGTGTTTAGTAGTATGCTTTGTGCACTAATTTTGGAACTAACATAGAAAGGATTTTTGGAGTCACTATATATTCTGTGACTTGGCTAAAGTGATCTGGATCTGTCTGATGCTGAAAGAAGAGGTCTCCATCACTACTAAAGGAGAGAAAGATATGGAACAGATGAAGAATAAATGAGAAAAGTTGCTCAAAAAAGTGTAAGTATTATACTCACCTGGTAGTACCTTAGAGACAAAAGAACACACAAGTGCTACTTGCACATTTTGATCATCTCAAGAAGAATGCACCATATTTCATAGAATTCATCAAAAAGAACAAGCAAACCAAGTTGCAGACACTTTTTAGCAAGGTGAGTTGATATATATATTTATTAGAGTATATAAGTAATATGATGTCTTACAGATATAGAGAACCATGAGTCACATCCGTTCAGACAATGCCAGCCATCTTCACAGTCACATTGAAGCTTATACTGCTCCTGAACCAGACAAGAAACATCTTAGTCTACCTATAGACTCCAAGGCAAGTAAAGAGTGACTGGAGTTCAATTACTCCGAGCTTGCTTGTTCCATGTTTTGATCAGAATTCTACTAAGTAACACCCTTGTTTTGGTAATATATACAACTGACTCATCAATCTTGAACTCATAAGAAACTTCTTGATGGACAGCTGTCTTTGAGAGCAAATCTCAATCCCACATTTTTATATGAAGGCAAATCTACTGGTGAGAGTTACAATCACAATGAAGTACACAAAGGGCTTTTTAAGGGCTATTTGCTGAAGTGGATGAGTTTCTATGATGCTTCACAATACTTTTATTGACTTCTATTTTCAAGGTCATGAAACATATTTTTACTTTTCCATCTTCTGCATTGTCAAATAAGTCTCAGAACACATGAGCTAGTAACAGCAAGATCCATAGAATGACCAGGGTCAATGCTGTGTAGCTTCTTTATGGTGCTATCTAGATAAGCTTCTCATTGTAATTTGTAAGTGCTCATCTAATCCATACAAATCCAGGCCAGATTTAGCATGTGTTCTCTCGACAAATTCAAAGAGATGGATAGCACCTACTTTCTCAAGGAGAACAAGAGTAAAGACTGGGTTTAATCAATCTATAAGCACTATAGCTTATATAGTAAGCTCCAAAACCATTGTAATAACTAACATTGTTATGCGTCGAGCGGAACATAATGGAAAAACAAACCAACTAAAAGATGAGAACTGGACACTATCATAGTCCAACATAGAGTCCGCAAGACCCGTTAAGTCCCACCACCCTATCTAGCAATGAAGGCCAGGGCTTGCTAGGTGGAACCACGGATATATTGAACTAGAGAACTACGACAGAGGACTGTAGCTACTTATATATCCTAGATACTGTGCACGGACCATGGCCCATGCCCCTCTGAGGTGAGCAAACTAAGTACTATATAAGTAAGTCTCTGTACGCTTAAGGTAATACCTTAGACCTCCAAGTTCTAGGTCGTAAGCTAGACCTGATCTAGACTTACCCAGCCACTAGATGAGATAAGATTAGCGCCAACCAGATAAGATAAGAAAATAAAATAAAAGCGCCTTGAGCGCTAAGTAATGCGCTCGTCTCAAACATTAATATGGTGCATGAAGAATATCGCAATTACCCGTGGGAATTTTGCTTAGCTTTGGTGGAACCAAACAAAGTACAAGCTAATGACTACAAATCAGTTCCTGGGTCATGTGATTTCATCTAGTGGCTGTAGAGATATGTCCATTTCAAAACAGCAACACTATTGTAACAGTTTTGCACCTTTCAGTATTAAGTAGATATTTGAGATATATTAGTACTTGATATAGCCTCCTTTTGCCTTGAGCACTGCCTCAATCCTTCTAGACATGCTTTCAATCAAGTTCTAACACTCCTTAACTGATATCTTCTCCCACTCTACTTGAATTCTCTCCCACAACTTATGAACTCCATTAGGAGGATGTTCATACTCTGCCATCCTCCTTTTGAGGTAACCCCAGATATGTTCAATAGGATTTAGGTCAGGATACTGTGCAGGCCAAACTATAGTCCTGAAACCCTGCTTTTCAAGCTAGTCCTTTATCTTTTGCAAGTGTGCTTGGGTTATTGTTCTGCTAAAAGAC